>SNQJ01S0008485.1:20192-31953 GCA_010110895.2 Picea sitchensis | reverse complement strand
GCAGAGATGCAGTGGAAATAAGACTTCATTTCATTAATAAAAAATGACTGAAATATGCTTACAGAAAGAATGGAAATAAACTAGCTAGGGCACTCGTAGCTTATCTCTGAGAAGAGATGTGGCCGCTACTCGCATCCATGAGAAGATGATTACAATGAGGCTCTGAAGGCCCTTTTACAATAAGCGGGAATGCCAAAAGTCCTAGACATCCAAAAACCTAACCCTGGGAGATGAAGCGCCAAACGTCATGTGGGCCCAATTTGGGTAAGTTGGTGCATCAACTTCCCGGTGTCGTAACTTTTGCATACGATCTCCATTTTAGGCATATGATAGCTCGTTGGAAAGATCTATTCGAGGCCTACAATGATTGATACAAAATAGTATCATTAGATGCTATTTTGTGACAGAAACATACCCAAGAATACATCGTTTAGGGCCTCAAAATGGCCCCGGAAGTTCAGGACCCAAAAAAACTGCTAAAAATAGTAAACTGTGCGAAACTGAAAAACTAAAAGAAGCAATGGTGGGGGTCCAAGTGGAATAGGTGGGTGGCCACCAATATCCACCTGGATCACTTCTAGGCCAGACGAGTTTACTTCAAACTTCTTCCACAACTGCTGGAGCATCATCTAGGAAGACGTTTGGGAAATCATTGAGGAATCTAGAAGATATGGGAAAGTCCTTCAAGCCCTCAATTCTACCTTTCTTACTCTCATTCCCAAAGAGAACAACACTACTTCCCCTTTGCACTTTTTGCCTATTTCACTCTGCAATTTCATTTACAAGCTCCTAAGGAAGATCATTGCAACACGCCTTAAACCAATACTTCCTTTCATAATTTCTCTAGAACAATCGGGCTATGTGGAGGGCAGAAAAATTATGGACAATGTTATCTTGGCTCACGAAGTAATCCACTTGATTCATATGACCAAGTCTCAAGGTATGCTTCTAAAACTAGATCTCTCTAAAGCCTTTGATAAATTAAGCTAGAACTACTTGAATTCAACCTTCCTCGCCTTTGGTTTTGAACCCTCGTGGGTCTCCTTGATTGTCAACCTCACCTCGTAAGCCCTATTTTCCATCTTGATCAATGGCGTCCCATCCAAACCTTTCTCCCCCTCTAGAGGAATAAGGCAAGGGGACTCACTTTCGCCCTTCCTCTTACTTATTATGGTAGAAGGGATGAGTCAAACCATCAAAGCAGCCATTACCGATCACTCCCTCTCTAGTCTCACCCCTAATGGGGGTACCCACAGTCTGAGAATCCCTTCGTATCATACCTATCATCAACCTTTTCTGTGAAGCTTCGGGCATGGAATTCAATCTCTCCAAATCTCACATATAATACACCCATCTAGATCCAACACCATATTATGAAGTTACTGGGGTTTACCCGTAGCGTCCTCCCCTCCAAATACCTGGGCATCCCCCTTATTGATAACTCGTTAAGAAATACTTCCTGGGACTCCTTTCTTTCCATCTTTCGAAAGAAACTTTCCCTGTGGGTGATCAAAATCTGGACCAGGGGTCAAAAATTTGCTCAATTTTCAAAGTGCTCTGAATGCAATGAAAATGGTTCCATTGCGTCCATCTTGTCTTCCTGATTCCGTCAATATATTTACTTTCGCAAACTGAGTTCGTATGGAGAAGATATCGTGATCTGTTCACCGAGCCAAACAGGCAAAAATTTAATGCTGACTGGGCAGTCCGTACAGGCTGACTGGACAGAGGCCGTACAGCTGACGTGGCGACTGTACAGTCGATGTGGCAGGTGACATGGCAATCGATGATTAGTTGACTGTGGACGAGTAATATGGTGACACGTGGCATATTTTAGGTGAATGGAAAGGTGCCACGTGGCCCGATGAAGGGTTGCCACGTGGCACCCATTTACTGACTGTTGGTGTTTTTTGTGGTTTATTAAAATTATATGGAGGCCACGGGGTTTGACCCCCGGACCTCCCCCACCATTCCAAATTTTTAAACCAAGTCCGCCGACCATTACGCCATACAATATTGCTTGTAAACTATACGCAATATAAATCATTTGAATTTAATTAAACGGTTATGTGGCGGGGGGTCGGGTTGGGGCTTAGCCCCAGCCCGTGGTCCTTTGTATTCACCATATGGCCATTGCATAGCCGGTCGTGCGCAAATGTAAACGGAGCCCACGGTTTAGTGGTTCCCCGTGTGACCTTACCCTCCACTTAAATGGCGCGGGGTTTAAACATGTCGACCCGTGGTTCCATGTGTTAACATATGACCACTGCTACAATGCGTTGGGCGCGCGCGTTTAAAGTTATGGTTTGGAAATGGGCACGTATTGAACAATCAGCCCCGGTCATATGTGTAATGTATGTGACCATTGGTTTATACCTGGAGCGCGCGGGAGTTGCAAACAATTAAAGCCCGTGGTTTTGTGTGTGGTTGCATGTGACCATACCTTTGTAAACGGAGCGCATGTGGTTTTAAATTTGGGTTTGTTTTGTGTTTAAATGGGTATACAACCACACACACCTGACACTTGCCTTATTTGTATTCGCCTTTAAACGAGTAGCCCTGAAATTGCGATGGGACGTGGCCATATGGTCCCCCATGCGCCCAACACCTCCGTTCTTGGGGGCTTTGATTCCGCTAACGGTGCGACAATTTGGCGTGTTTTGTGGAGAGGCGCGCGTGTGCTGAGCTTAGGCACGGAAAATGTAAGAAGCCAGGTTAATTCACACACAAGTGCAAAATGGCGAACCAGTGACAGAGCTTGAAGAAGGGAAAAATGGCAGGAGGCCTAACTTTTTGAGTATTTAGCCAAATGAGGTGCCGAAAAAGCCCAGCTAGGGGTTTTTGGATGTTCTGAGTCCATTGGCACTATTTTCATAGGCATTTGAAGACTTATTTTGCAGTTTTTTAACCATTGAAGTTTGAGGAAGCTCCAGGAAGCTTGAAGCCCTCATTGTTTGAGGCATTGCTCAGATGAGCACATATCTATTTTCTGATACTGAATAGTCATTTTTGACTAATTATTGTTCTCTGAACACATTGGGATAGGTTTCAGATCCATTGGAGGACTTTTACAGGTGTTTTTTCCACATTGAAGCTCAGAGAAGCTTGGAGGCCACATGTAGAAGAGGTCATTACTGGATGAGACAAGATCCATTCTCAGAGTTCTAATAGTCATTTTTGGGGTTTTTGTGTATTCTGAACCCAATGGAACAGTCTGTAAAGAAATTGGAGTTGAGAAGCATATTGTAAAATAACATTTGACAAACTAATCCCAAAGAGCCAAGTCCATTGAAGGAGGCTCAAGGAGATGTAGCCCAGAGAGGGGTGAACTCCTTTATCACCTTGTTATTGTTGTGAGTTTGTTGTGTTAATTGCTGCACTTTATATTGCTGTGTATTGGTTTATAGCACATATTTAATCTTTTAAAGGGACATTTCCTCACACATGAACATTGACAAGAAGAACCAAGAACTTAACACATAAAACATCTTGCATATTTTAACACATGAAGCAAGGTCCTGTAAGGTTTAATTTATTGAAGTAGGGGGTGCTTGCATAGCATAACAAGTGAGCCTTCTATTTTCAAATCATTACACTCCCTTAATATTCCGAGTTGCCTCATCCTCCTCAAGTACATCCTACAAGACATTCCAATCTACATCTTCTCTGCTCTAGCTGCCCCAAACTTTATCCTCAACACCTTAAGGAACATTCAAAGGAGATTCCTTTTCTAGGGAACCAAAGAAGGATGAAAAATGACTCTGGTTAGCTGGAAAAAAATCTGCAAACCAAAGAAGGCAGAGGGTCTCGACCTCATAGACCCATCTCTTCTCAACAAGGTCCTCAGTGAAAACATTTGGTGGAGATGGTTAATAAGACCACAAGACCTTTGGGAATGCCTTTAGAGGAAAAAATACACACCAGTCATCCTAGAAAGGGAGCTCATTAGGTGGAATTATCATAGCCCTGGCTCTCTCATTTGCAATGCGGCTAGGAACAACAAGGGACTCATAACATATCACTCTTTATGGGAACTACAGAGTGGGACTTCAAGCCTCTTCTGGAGCGACTCTTGGAAACAAATTCCATCCTTGAAATCTAAACCCACTCTGAGAACCTTCATTCCCCTCATGATAGAAGAAGGCCTCCTCAAAGTGTGAGATTTCTGGAATACATAAGTTACAAGGAACACCTGGCGCAAATGGAAAAAATACCACTAAGATTTGAACATTCCCCATAAAATAAACATCCAACCTCTACTAGAACACCTCAATTGAAGGAAAATATTAAGTCAACAAGGGGAAGACATCCTCATCTAGGGATATATCACCACAGAAACCCTCAACATTCAAGAATATTACCACCTAAGGGCAGGCCATATATTCTTACCAAAAGAAGAGGTCTGGGGAAAAATCTGGGGAGAAAAGTTATGGCCAAAAATTAGTACCTTCCTTTGGTTAACTGCGCACAATAAGATTTTCACCTAGGATAACTTAAGGAAAAGAGGCTTCATTGGTCCTTCCTGGTGTCACTTATGTGGTACAAAGGAGGAAACTTGATGCAGGAGCATCGCCAACACATCAAGCGAGCCAGCGCGGAAGCGGAGGACAGCTGGACAAGCCAACACAAATTTTGAAAAGAATTCTTTGGAATTGTGCGCGATCTTAAATGAAGTCATTTAAGAAGAGGTGCCTTTGTATATTTTAATGGACCTTGAGTGGATGGCTCTCATCCTTTAGTAGATAGACGACATTTAAGATAGTTAATGCAGGTAGATAGGATTTTTAATTCTAGAGTAGACAGTTTAGGAGCGGGAGGGAAAACGGATATAGACACCCTCATTGTATCCTTGTAACATTAGCCTGAGCCTGAGGATAGAATAGAGGAAGAATAAGCAGAGAGTTGTGTAAAGAACACCCATGTACATACATTTGAATTAATAGAAGAGTTCTGATTCAAATTCATGGTTTGTGTTATTCTCTGTGTATTGATGCTGATATGGTCATGAATGTTTGCTTCATGTTATACATTTTCTTTTATATGTTGTGTATATGATTTCATGTTTGGATTGAAGTCTGAGAGATGGAAGGAATGAGTTTCAACTATTTTTCTATTTGAGACAAAGAATTCCTATAAGGAGTGCAGTTGAAGTGTCCGCAAGGAGTGCGTTGATAGAGGGCTTGAACAGAGATAGCTTTTGTTCTCATGAATCCCACAGGTGCAGTTGATAACAGAAGCCGTGCAAGGAGTGCGCAGGCCAGGTAAAAGATTTAGGGTTGCGAACCTGAGTGAATTGTTAAGAGACTGTTGTTGTAGGCGTGCACAGAGTCGAAGGACTTCAACGTTGGATTGAGGTTGAAGATTTGCTGCAAGGAGTGCGAGAAAGTGATTTCTTTCTAAGGACTTGGAAGTTGTGGGAAAGCTCAAGAAGGATAGAGTCTTTGAATTCGTCAAAGGACTCGCATAGAGAAGTTGTGGTTGAAGTATTCAAGAAGGCGTTGCAAATTTGCACGCAGGTGAACAAGTCTTCGAGGAGGAAGGAACGGACGGTCGAAATTCCCCAGGGAGAATTCTTGACATCCCATGGGCCATCAGATCTCATGGAGTAGGAAGGGAGATATGACGTCGGTTGCTCTGAAAGGTTCCAAGCTCAGGAGAGGCGGAGTCGTTGATCCGAGCCACAAGGGCCATCGGATTTACACATGCAATCTTGTATCAGGGTTTCGTGAGTCGAAGCTCCAAAATATTGCATCAGGAATCGCGACATTGCGATACGCGATATCCCGACAAGTCAAAGGATAATGTGTGGGGCCACAGGGAGTGAGTGGAGGACAGGTTCAACACCGCATCAAAGTTCAGGGAAAGTAAAGTCTCGAAACCATTGACATCAGGATTCACGATTCTGTGAAGTCCGAAATCCCGACGAGGAGACAGGACTATTGAAAAGTCAACTCACACGAGTGCATCGGAGTTTCGGTACATCGAGGTTCGGAAGTCGGTAAATCAAGTGGTTCGATATCGCGAGTAGCGAAATCATGATAAGGAATGCTCCGATAGAGGAAAAAGGGAATTCAGCGTTGACTGACCAGCAGGTCTCGGGGATTCGAGAGCCAATGATTGACCTTTGACATCGCGAAGTCGCGAAGTCCGATTCCTTGGTAAGAAAAGAAAGGGGATCGAGTGATAGTTCTGTGGGTGTAGATTTCCCGATAGGGGAATAGAAGAGATATTCAAGAGTTCTTCGGGCCGAGAAGAAGAAGATCTTGTGAGTGTGTGTGGACCTTCCGACCCATGGGTGGTGAAGGGGCCGCGTTGCTACCAAGTGGTATCAGAGCCCAAAAGAATTCTTTGCTTTCTGTAGCAGAGGAAGGAAATTCACCTTGCCACCGATGAGAGAAAGATAGTCACTTGATCCAAAGGATAGGGAAGTGAAGAGGAGAAGAGGCAGGTAGGTAACAAATCCAGAAATGGAGAGATAGATGCATGATCTATGAGAAAGACTCGAAGATATGGAGAAAGCGCAAAGACGCACAACTAGTGTAGGAGATCTTAGTGAGTCCGATAGTAAAATTGAGGCTAAACGAGAGGAGGAAGTTGCAGCCGAAGATGCATCAAACAAGCATTTGATTAGAGCTATTGTCAGAATGAGTGCAAAAGCAAAGATGGACATTCCAGTTTACGAGGGAAACTTGGATGCAGAGGAGCTACTAGATTGGATTAGATCTCTGGATACTTACTTCGATTATAAAGATGTCGAAGAGGACAAGAAGGTCAAGCATGTTGTCACGCGCTTGAAGGGACATGCAGCATTGTGGTGGGATGAGTTACAAGTTGACAGATGCTGAAAGGGAAAGCAGAAGATCAAGAGCTGGGACAAGATGATCGTGAAGATGAAAGCGAAATTCATCCCGAGAGATTATCAAATTACTCTGTTCAGGAGGATGAAGAACCCGAGACAGAAGTTGATGATATTGAAAGAATACACTGAGGAATTCTATCGACTGAAAATCAGGGCAGGTCATCGGGAGAGCGATGATGAGAAGGTAGCCAGATATATGAATGGCCTGAGATATGATATCTAGGACGAGATGAGCATGGTTACCATCAGGACGGTGAAGGATGATTATCAGATGGCTCTGAAAGCTGAGGAGAAGCTGAGTCGTAAGCAAGGTCAGAGGGGCCGAGGCAGAAGTCAGCCCAGAGGCAAAGAAGTTGCCCAGGAGAAATATCATAATCCCAAGGAAGAATGGAAGAAACCTTAGACTCGTGCAGAGAGAGGTGGAACTTCACAGCGAGGGCCATATGTTGAACAGAGAGGGCAACATAATGAATAGAGCGGAGGATATGATGACAACACCACTTTTCCTCGTATTAGAGGTAGAGGAAGAGGAAGAGGTGGAATAATTACATGCTTCACATGTAGGAAGAATGGGCACAAGTCTTATGAGTGTCCAGAGAAAAAGAAGGACATCGGGGAAGCTCACATCACAGAGGCACAGAGGCGAGATGTAGAGGTCAAAGATGCAGAAGGCAGAAGATCGCTTATGATGCGAAAAGTCCTTTTGACACCTGAGAAAGAGGCGAAAAGTTCAGTCCAAAGGACCAGACTTTTTAGAACAGCTTGCAAGACCAAGGATAGGGTGTGCAAGGTCATCGTAGACAGTGTTAGCATAGATAATCTCGTATCAACCAAGATGGTAGAGAAGCTGGAGCTGGAGACGACTGATCATCCAAGCCCATACAAAGTTTCGTGGCTACAAAAAGGACACCAGGTAACTATTACTAAACAATGCTTGGTTGAATTCAAAATAGGTGGATATAATGATAGGATCTTGTGTGATGTTATTCCCATGGATGTTTGTCATCTATTGCTGGGCAGACCATGGCAATATGACAGAAATGTGATTCATGACGGGAGAATGAACACCTATACCCTGGAGAAGAATGGGAGAACCCATATGTTGCTTCCAATAAAGGATAAGGAGGTGAAGCCGGAAGTAAGCAACACAATACTTCTCATGAGTGGGAAGGATCTTCTTACGGAGGTTAAGAAGAAGAAAGATCCACAATTCTTCATGGTCAGAAAGCCGAGAATTGTTCTGACCAGCACAAGAGTGGATGATCTACCAGAAGAGATTCAGGAACTACTGGAAGAGTTCGCTGACATTATAGTGGACAAATTACCTCATTCATTGCCACCGATGAGGAGTGTGAGTCATCATATAGACCTCATACCAGGAGCCAGTTTGCCAAACAAATCCACGTATAGATTGACGCCGCAAGAAAATGAAGAAGTTAAAAGGCAAGTCCAGGATTTATTGGACAAATGTTTGGTTAGGGAAAGCTTGAATCCGTGTGATGTTCCAACAATGCTTAGTCCGAAGAAAGACGGAGGCTGGAGGATGTGTACTGACTCAAGGGAGATTAATAAGATAACCATCAGGTACAGGTTCCCATTGCCGAGAATGGATGATCTGATGGATTGCCTGAGTGGGGCAAAGTACTTTTCAAAGATTGATTTGAAAAGTCGATACCACCAGATTCGCATGAGAGAAGGTGATGAATGGAAGACAACATTCAAGACAAATGAAGGTTTGTATGAATGGCTTGTCATGTCATTTGGCTTGAAGAATGCGCCGAGTACCTTTATGAGGTTGATGAATGAAGTCCTGAGGCAATTCATCGGGAAGTTTTTCATCATGTATCTGGATGACATATTGATTTTCAGCAAGACAAAGGCAGAGCATCTGAAGAATTTAGCTACAGTGATGAAGAAGCTACAACAGGAGAAGTTGTTGATAAACATGAAGAAATCCTCGTTTATGAAGACAGAGCTCATTTATCTGGGTTTTGTTATATCTGCAAATGAGTTGAGGATGGATCCAGATAAGGTGGAGGTAATTAATAATTGGCCATCACCGAAGAATGTATTCAAGGTGAGAAGTTTTCATGGACTGGCTAGTTTCTACTGGAAGTTCATTAGGAATTTTAGTGGAATCAGTGCAGCGATGATGGATACAGTGAAGAAGCGGCATAAATCTTTCCATTGGACAACAGAGGCTGAAAAGAGCTTCAATATGTTGAAGCGAAAGATCACAGAACAACCAGTGTTGGTGTTGCCGGATTTCCTGAAGACATTTCAGGTGAAATGTGATGGTAGCGAGTTTTCCATAGGAGCAGTCTTGAGTCAAGAGGACAGACCAATTGCATATTTCAGCGAGAAGCTGAATGAAGAAAAATTGAAATACTCCACGTATGATAAGGAGTTTTATGCTATCATACAGGCACTGAAGAAGTGGAGGCATTACTTGATCCCAAAAGAATTTGTATTGTACAGTGATAACCACACATTACAGTTTGTGACTCGACAGGAGAAGTTAAATCAGAGACATGTAAAATGGGTAGAGTACATGTAGAATTTCACATTTGTGATTAAACACATTTCGGGTACTGCTAACAAAGTGGTTGATGCTTTGAGCAAGAAATGTTTGTTGATGCAGGAGTTCAAAGTTAGGGCGTTAGGCTTTGATGATCTCAGAGACATGTATAGGGACGATCCAGATTTTGTAGAAGCATATGAAGCAGCTAAGAACCCAGTTCTCTGAGACAGAAGCCCGTGG
This sequence comes from Picea sitchensis, assembly GCA_010110895.2. Lineage (NCBI taxonomy): Eukaryota > Viridiplantae > Streptophyta > Pinopsida > Pinales > Pinaceae > Picea > Picea sitchensis. The sequence continues at coordinate 22,333 of SNQJ01S0008485.1, read as the reverse complement.
ATGGACTACATGATCCAGGAAGGATTGTTGTTCAGAAGCAATCAGCTGTGTATTTCGAATTACTCCATGAGAGAGAACTTGTTAAAGGATAAACACAGTGGTGGATTAGCACGACATTTTGGCCATGACAAAACATTTGCGAAGTTGAGAGAGTCATAATTTTGGCCAGGGATGCGAGCAGATGTCAAGAGATTCGTTGACAGATGTCAAATTTTCCAGCATTCGAAGGGGAGGAAGCAGAATGCAGGTTTTTATCAGCCATTGCCCATACCAGAAAGGCCGTGGGAGGCGATAAGCATGGATTTTGTATTGGGGTTGCCAAGGACACAAAGAGGTGTGGATTCGATGTTTGTGATAGTGGATAGGTTTTCTAAGATGGAACAATTCATCCCATGCTAGAATACCAATGATGGGACTCACATCGCAAATCTATTCATCAAAGAGGTTGTTCGACTTCATGGGTTGCCGAAAAGCATAGTTTCGGATAGAGACACGAAATTCATAGGGAATTTTTGGAGGACCTTATGGAAGAAGCTGGGAACTAATTTAATGTTTAGTTAGGCTTATCATCCTCAAACTGATGGAAAAATAGAAGTGGTCAACAGAAGTCTAGGAGACTTGCTGAGAAGTTTGGTGATAGAGCACCACAGCCAGTGGGACAACATATTACCACAGGCAGAGTTTGCGTACAATGACTCAGTGAATCAGAGCACAGGCCAGAGTCCATTTCAGGTTGTCTATGGGATGTAGCCGAGAGGAGTTTCTAAACTGAGGGATTCATAACAGACTGCTACTAGCAGCGCTAGTGCAAAAGAATTTGTTGAGGCGATGAAAGAACTTCACAGCAAGGTGAAGGAGCGGTTGTTGGGATCAAGCCAGGGGTATAAGCGCAGAGCTGACCAGCGGAAGAGACAACTTCAGTTCAAAGTTGGTGAATTAGTTCTAGCACATTTGAGGAAAGAAAGGTTCCTGAGGGGAACATACAATAAGCTAAAGATGAAGAAAATCGGGCCATGTAAGGTCTTGAAGAAATTCGGGGAAAATTATTATGAGATCGAGTTACCGGATGGGATCGGATATCTCCAATATTCAATGTCACAGATTTATACCCATACAGGGATGGAGAAGAAGAGACTAGAACTGAGCATCTAGTAATCCAGTAGATGAAACAATTGTCAGTTGCAGAGAAGCCGCAAATGGAATGCATACTGGACAAGAGAGTGGGTAAGAAGACCAGAAGGAAATAATACTATGAGTATCTGGTCAAATGGAAGGACCATCCAGTGGAAGATGCCAGCTGGGAGAATGAAGCAGAGATACAGAGGCATGGACAGACCATGCAGAAGCTCATGGACAGGATCCCATGAAATTTTTCAAGTGAGGGAGTATGATGCAGAAGCATCGCCAACACATCAAGTGAGCTAGCATGGAAGCGGAGGACAGCTGGACAAGCTAGCACAAATTTTGAAAAGAATTCTTTGAAATTGTGCGCAATCTTAAATGAAGTCATTTAAGAAGAGACGCCTTTGTATATTGTAATGGACCTTGAGCGGATGGCTCTCGTCCTTTAGTAGATAGACGACATTTAAGATAGTTAATGCAAGTAGATAGGATTTTTAATTCTAGACTAGACAGTTTAGGAGCTGGAGGGAAAATGGATATAGACAACCTCATTGTATCATTGTAACATTAGCCTGAGCCTGAGGATAGAATAGAGGAAGAAGAAGCAAAGAGTTTTGTAAAGAACACCCATGTACAGACATTTAAATTAATAGAACAATTCTGATTCAAATTCATGGTTTGTGTTATTCTTTATGTATTGATGCTGATATGGTCATGAATGTTTTCTTCCAGTTATACATTTTCTTTTATATGCTGTGTATATGATTTCATGTTTGGATTGAAGTCTGAGAGATGGAAGGAATGAGTTTTAATTCTTTCTCTATTTGAGCCAGAAAATTCCTGCAAGGAGTGCAGTTAAGTGTCTGCAAGGAGTGCGTCGACAGAGGGCTTGACCAGAGATAGATTTTGTTCTCATTCATCCCACAGGTGCAGTTGATAACAAAAGTCGTGTAAGGAGTGCGTAGGCCAGGTAAAAGCTTCAGGGTTGCGAACCTGAGTGAATTGTTAAGAGACTGCTG
>SNQJ01S0008484.1:221865-235638 GCA_010110895.2 Picea sitchensis | reverse complement strand
ATCGACGAGGTTGCAAATAGTGTTGTGGAAGAGAATTCGTTTTTCAAAATGGCATCGGGCGAAGAATCGACGAGATTTCGGGTTCAAATTGAGAAGTTTAAAGTTTAGATTCGCTTGAAGCGGATTATGTATGAAGTATCATTTGTAGACAATAATGAATTCGAGGATCTTGTTCAAGACGAGATGGTTAAGAGGGATGGGGCTCGTGTGAGAAGAAAACCAAGATAAATGGTTGTGTAGTGGTCCAGAAATCTGCATTCATTATTGAATGATTCTACATGGAGCAGAGACAGGCAATACATTGGTAGTGAAACAAGTCAATATACCACTGACAATATTCAAGTTGGAATGGGTAAAAGAAGCAGTTCTGTTGGCACATATGTGCAAAAGGATAAACCGACAGGAGAAGCCACTGAAACAGTTGCAGGAAGACTAAACAGTTGATTGAATGGAACAACTTGTGCTCTTTCTTTTGCTGATGATGGAAGACAATTGCTGAGTTCAGGGAAAGATGGACAACTATATTCTTAATATTGATTATGAATTACCCGACAAATGAAGAGATTTGTGCGCATGGAGCAGATCAAATAAACAGTTCAGAAATTAGGATTTATGTTGTACTTTTAATTTAGTTCATATTACTGTTAGTTAAAAGATAGTTGAGATTAGTAAATTGTTAGTTATGATATGAGGCGGTTTCAACCTCCTTGAAAAAGGGAATTTATATAGAGATGTATTCATTGTAGAAGGGGAGGGGGGAAGCCGGGAGGAAGCTCTGAGGGAAGAGAGCTCCTGTATGGAACAAAGAGTTATTTTGAGAACCAACGAAATTATACACAAGGACACGCTTTCTTGAACATGAGATTCACACGATCTTTTGCCATGTCCTCTTTTTGTCTTATATTCTATCTGCTCTTTGTCAGCCGAGTTAAATATGTTTGGAATTCATTTTAAATGCTCCTTACGCGCATTTGATAAAAGTTTTGTTTTCATGGTGACTATTCAGAATTCACTCCAAATAAGTTCTCTGTATTTAGCCATCAGCCTTTAGTTTTTTCTTCCAAAGTCATAATGAAAATTCCTCCTTGATTGATGCTTTCACTATGGTGGACCTTTTCCTTTTCTTTTTCCGCTATTAAATCATGATCATTTATAGTTGAAAGAAAGACTTACCTTGCTCTCATTTTTCCGTAGTAATGTGATCCCCTATGATATTCTCTCGCGGGTTTTCACTTGACTCCATACCAAGGACTTATTTTTCCTAGATCAACCCCCAAAACTGATTAAACATCTTTTCTAATAAGAAATATGCCCTTCTTACTGTAATTATTGAAATATTCCTGAGTAAAGAGCCCTTTGCTGTCTAGAGAACTGTCTCTGAGTGTAATAGGTCAAGTGCACTCAATTTAAATTCTCAGTATTTGGCTTGTCGCAACCCAAGTCAAGTTCTAAACTATAAATAATTTTTTCATTTTGTGTCGTGCTAAGGCTTGGCTCTATTACGTCCTAGAGTCAACTCTTCTTCATGACAACATTTTTATCAGCCGCCGGGATCTGGAGGACGCAGGTTATCTTCCTGGCAATGACAAGTTCGACTGCCTCTGATGGTGAATGATAGACATCCGGGCTATCGTGATCATTCACCATGGCTAATTCTTGGTTCAGACTACATGATTTTGTTGGCTACCCATCGGTTCCTCAAATGACGCAGAGCTCATTCGGCCGCTTCTATTGCCGCAAGGTTTTCTCCTCTGGACTTTGTAAATGTTTATGGTTTTCCAAACACCGTTCCAGAAATTAAAGTTTGGGAATATGTCCTTCCTAAATTTGTAGAAGATGAGGACGACAATCCTCGTCAACATTTGTTTGAATTCCACGAGCTCATGGAAGAGTTAAATGTACATCATGAAGATGCCCTCATGAAATTGTTTATGTTTCATTGGAAAGGATGCTAGGATCTCGTATAAATCTTTACCCCATTCCAGATTCCTTCATTGAAATGCTTTCACACACTTTTCCATCAACATTACTGTAAGAGGATGTATCACGAAATCCAGAAGATTGTTGTGATACAAGTCCTCCGGAGGAGGAGGAAGAAACAATAGAAATTTCCCAAGTTGATGAAAACTATCAAGATGAGGAAGAGTTGGCTCACGGCGATACCGGATCTTGTGAACTTACTCAAGAGGAAGATGTAAATCTATTTTTAAATAGCGACAGCCGCATTTCTCATGAAATTTTTACAAAGAAGATAATGAACCTATTTGCGAGTATAATTTCTCTCGTAAGATCGTGATTCCTGGGACTGCTTGTTTATGAAAAAGAAATGGTAGCCATGTTTAATGATCCTGAACATCATAAACCAAAAAATAGAATAGTCATGGATGTTGTAGAACCTCAAGACCATATGTTTTTCCAAGACCCTTTTGTTGAGCTTGTAGATTCATTTAATGGAGGAATATGCTATGTTGGGAATATTTGGTCACAAGAATTGATGAAAGTTTTGAACATCCATGATCACCAACATGTCATTGAAGTTATCTGCTTTTTCACCGCTTGAAGAAAGTGTAAAAATTTCAAAATGAGAAGACAATTATTGATCGGGTTTCACCGACATTTTCATATCATATGACTTAAAATCTTCTAGATAGAGTAGGTGATGTATTTAAATAAGCTTGACTTCAAGCACCAGATTGCAGCGGTAGTTTTCAACATGTTTTATCGCTAATCCAAGATGGTTTGGTTTTTAAAGCATGGCTACTCCACCTGGTTAAATATTGAAATCCTCCAATCACTTCAAATCGCTGTAAGGTGCCACGCGATGAGGTTCAGATTTTTGCGTGCTGCTTTATTGATGCAAAGACGTATTCCATTGCCTTGGCTTTGTTCTAGTGCCATCCCTAGATGGAGCCTATGTTGTAACAGAAGTATTAGCCCCTGTCCTCCTTAGTGTCTTCATCCCAATCGCATCAAGCTTATAAGTTTACATGGGGTCTATATATCTCCGCTGCATAGGGTTTGATGCCAACAACTGGCAGATGGACAAACTTCCAGATGAATTTGAACCCTACTATTTCATAACATCGGTTCTCCTTTGGGCAATACTCCTACTCCAATTAGCAACTGTCGTTATGATAGCTCTCTGGGTTGTTAACAAAGAAGTTTATTAGTCTAGTCAAGTAGGTTGTTGATGGTATTCTTGATCTTAACAAATCTATAGATACTTTGGAAGTCCAAAAACGCAGAATATACGATATAACCAATGTTCTTGAGGGGATAGGACTAATTGAGAAAAGGTTGAGAAATAGAATTCACTGGAAGGGTCTTAGTGTGTCGAGATCCTAAGAGGTTAAAGACGAAGCAACAGTTCCAACATATTATGTGCCTCATTACAGTAAGAAAAGACAGTCCAAATGTTTCAGATGGTGAAAGGATTCAGGAACTCCAGCAATGGCTTCAAGAGGCTGGGTTGAAAGAGATTTTGAGATTATTGTCGATTTTCTTTTCAAGGCGACACAGCAGCTTCGATTCCACGAACACAACATCTCTCATCATCTTGATCCATGGCTGGTTATCTGCATTGGACATAATCACTTCCAGACGATTTTTATCATCAATATAGCCACTGCTGCCATGATCTAAGAGATGCTCCTCCACTTCACCAGACTCAATTCTGAGAGGCCTTGTTGGAATAATTGCTTGCTGATTCCTCAGTAACGGGTAAGCAATATAGCCATTGAAATTTTATGAAAAAGGAACAAATTCGTATTATTAAAGTGAAGGGATGCGTATGCAGACAAAATAAATTAATATCAAGCGAATTTATACGAAGATCGAATGAAAATTGGTAGATGTCCTGTCCATTCATTTTCGAAATCCGGTCAACGTCACACCAATGAACGCCGCGTGTACAAAACGTGGACCAACCACGGGATTTCAGCATTTCACCTATCGTTTTGCACACTACATCATTTTCCCCGAAAGCCCGAAGCCGATGGGAAAATTCGCGCACTTCAAAGTCTCAAAAAATGAAACAGGTCAGGGTTTGGATCGACCGTGTCTCAACACGTTCGTTCAACAATAAAACCTTCTATCGTCATAAGAACTTGCGGTGCAACGAGTGGAAATTGGTTGTGATGATGGTGTTATTCGCATCTATGTTGTTTGAGGAACGCATCAGAGAGCAAAACTGTAACTTGACCGCAGCAGAAGTTGTTGGATTTCCTTAGATGTGAATAATTAGAAGTTACACCATGTTTGACCCCAAGAGCGGCAAAGACGGCTGGAGCGGCATCCTTTCCGTGTTTGATAAGGTTAGGGTTTCTAACGAAAGTTTGAGAGCCAAGCGCTACGAGCGTTTTCTCGACATATTTCCGCGCGAGGGCTGCCGGATGGTCGAGACGTTGTGTGCAGAACACGATCGCTATGCCACGGAGAGCCAATTCATTACACACACCGTGGGAAGGTTGGGCTTGGAGTCCACTCCGATTGCTACCAAACGTTATGAGAAATTATCGAAGTGTCCTAATAACGCTCTGGGATAGTTTCGAAGTCTTTTATTATAGTTTCATAACGCCAAATTAATCAACAGCCTGAGAGGTTAGATATGGCTCAATTCAATCAAGAAACAACTCCGTTAAGTAATTCACATGACATACCGTAAGGCGCAAATGCTTGGGGGAGTTTCGAGCAATGTGAATGGTGTTCTAGAAGACAATTCGTTCTCTACAAATAGTGTTGTGGAAGAGAAATCGTTTTTCAGAATGGCATCGGGCGAAGAATCAACGAGGTTTCGGGCTCAAATTGAAAAGTTTAAAAGTTTAGATTCGCTTGAAGCGGCTTATGTATGAAGTATCATTTGTAGACAATAATAAATTCGAGAATCTTGTTCAAGACAAGATGGTTAAGAGGGATGGGGCTCGTGTGAGAAGAAAACCAAGATAAATGGTTGCGTAGTGGTCCAGAAATCCACATTCATTATTGAATGATTCTACATGGAGCCGAGACAGGAAATACATTGGTAGTGAAACAAGTCAATATACCACTGACAATATTCAAGTTGGAATGGGTAAAAGCAGCAATTCTGTTGGCACATATGTGCAAAAGGATAAACCGACAGGAGAAGCAACTGAAATAGTTGCAGGAAGACTAAATAGTTGATTGAATGGAACAACTCACGCTTCTTCTTTTGCCGATGATGGAAGATAGTTGTTGAGTTCGGGGAAAGATGGACAGCTATATTCTTAATATTGATTATGAATTACCCGACAAATGAAGAGATTTGTGCGCATGGAGCAGATCAAATAAACAGTTCAGAAATTAAGATTTATGTTGTACTTTTAATTCAGTTTAGATTACTGTTATAATTAGTTAAAAAACAGTTGAAATTAGTTAATTGTTAGTTATGATATGAGGCAGTTTCAACCCCCCCTTTAGAGAGGTAATTTACAGAGAGATAGATTGATTGTAGGACAGGGGAAGCCGAGAGGAAGCTCTGAGGGCAGAGAGCTCCCCGTAGAGAACAAAGAGTTATTTGAGAACCGCAATGAAATTATACACGTTGACGCTTGAAATTCTCAGATTCATTACCTGGCCATTTCTTTGCTATGTCCTCTTTTTTGTCTTATATTCTATCTACTCTTTGTCAACTGAGTTAAATATGTTTGGAATTCATTTTAAATGCTCCCACGCAATTGATAAAAGTTTTGTTTTCATGGTGACTGCTCAGAATTCACTCCTGATTAGTGTACCTGTATCTTTGGGGTCATCAACCTTAGTTTTTCTTCAAAGTCATAGTGAAGATTCTTCCCTGATTGATGCTTTCACTATGGTGTCCCTTTCCTTTTCTTTTCTCGCCATATTAAATCATGATCATTTATAGTTGAAAGAAAGACTTACCTTGCCTCATTTTCTACAAGTAATGTGATCCCTCAAGTATGCTATTCTCTCGCGGGTTTTCACTTGACCTATTCAATGGACTATTTTCCTAGATCAACCCCCAAAACTGATTAAACATCTTTTCTAATAAGAAACCTGGCCTTCTTACTGTAATCATCGAATATTCCTGAGTAAAGATCCATTGGTCATAGAGAACCGCCTCCGAAATGTATTAGGGTCGTGGTGCACTCAACAAATTTTCGTGGTTTGGCTTGCTGCAACCCAGGTCAAGTTCTGAACGATAAACAATTTTTTTCATTTTAAAATGTGCTAAGTCTTGGCTCCTCTATTACGTACTCTAGAGTCAACTCTTCCGCGACAAATTACATACAACCATAATTTCAATTTGGTACTCGTGTACCAACAAATTTAACATCAAAGTTTTCAAGTTGTAAATAGATCTTCATAATTCAATTAATGACACCCATTCATAGAATTATCATTACATAATAGATTGCATCATATCCAACATCATTCAAATAACATTTAAATATTCATAATTCACATTCACACAATATATCGCATCATATCCTTCATCATCAATAACACTTAACATTCATAGAATTTACATTCACATAGTAGATCACATCATATCCATCATCATCAATAACATTTAAATATCTATAAAATTTACATTTTCACAATATATCACATCATATCCATCATCATCAATAACATTTAAATATTCATAATGTTTACATTCTCACAATATATTTCTCATCATATCCATCATTATTCAAATACGCTTAAACATTCATAAAGGTTCATACATCGTAAAAGTTCAAGTATATCATTTATCAATCACCGTGGAATAGAAAATAAAGGTGTTTAGGCTCCTCAAAAATCCCATTGTCTAAGTCAAAAGGTGGTGTTACATACACTCCAACTTCGAGAAACATATTCTCGCGGGTGGTGGTAAAAAAGTGAGGGATAATCTCATCGTAACATCTCTGCAGATCCCCGCAAAGGCATCCTAGACTAAAAATTGTCCTAATCGACGCTAACTTGGTCTACTTCCTCAGATGGTTCCCCGAGCTATCAATTCATACCAATATGCATAACGGTTCTACAATGATGGTTCCCACGTCTGATACCTACAACTCCTTCCAATTCAGTTTATGATAATTTCCATGAACATGATGACGTAGAATAGATACAGAAAACATTATCATTTTATGCAAGTAGTGGCAAGACGAGACGATGCGCAATCCGTCCAATTATATTTTGGATTTTGAATGGTTCTATAAATTGAGGTGACAACTTGTCCCCTTCCCCGAACCAAATGGTACTCATTAGGCCCGATATATGAATGAAACCTCGATCTCCCACTTTATAACTTCGATAAATCCTGTGTAAATCCACATAACTTTTCTGTCTACCCTATGCTTTTAGTTCTCAAGACCGAATCAATTGCTCCTCCATCCTTGAATCACTATGGCCCAACTGCTACTCGCCTTCTAATATTTCCCAACTCAATGGTGTTATGCATGGCCTTCCATACAAAGCTCGTAGGGTGGCATTCCGATGGAGCTATGAAAACTATTATTAGGCTTAATCCTACCAAAGGTAGGTAATTTTATCCCATTGGTTTGATTATCCATGACATACATCCAAACATGTATTACATGAATTGATTTACTCGGGCTTTCCCATCATTTTAGGGATGATAAGTTGTGCTTAAGTTCAACTGAACCCCAACGACCGCAAACTTGTCCAAAACCTGTATGTGAATTGGGTGTCCCTATATGAAATGATCTTCTTAGGGTATCCCATGGAAATGGATGACCCTCACTCTAAAAACATGCGCTCCACATCGCTGACATCATAAGTGTCTCTAATTGAAATGTCGAGCACTCTTGGTTAAATTATCAACTATCACAAGAGGGCATTGTGTCTATGAGATGTGAGGTTCCCACCACATAATCCATATAGAGATGACTTCCACCTGGGACATAGGACATCATGCTATTGTAGGAGACCGCTTCATTGGATGGTGGCCAGCTTTCACTTGTTGACACCTAGGCACTTGGCGACGAAATGAACTACACCGCGCTTCATGCCTATCCGTAAGAAAAGCCCGGCATCTCCGCAGATACATTTTCTTCACACCCCGATGCACACAATAAAAGTTCTCTAATAATGAGCTTCCTTCAGTATGATGATTCAAATATCCCCACCTTCGAGGACGTACATCCCGCCATATCCTTCATACTTTGGATCAACTCGTTCTAACGAGGTTTGAGGTAACCTTAAATGTACTAACCGCCTACATGGAGCGTTTCACCAACACACACATGTTCCCGTACATTGACTTTTAAGGGTACCAAGGAGAAGATATCGCGGCCTCCTACTCAAGGCATCCACGAACACATTCTCCTTTCCTTGATATGAAATAAAAAATCATAATTTCACTCCTAACTCACTCCATCACCTTGTCTCCGGCATTCATATCTTTTTGAGTGAAGATATGTTTTAAACCTTGATGGTCCATCTTGAGCTCAAAGCCAGCCCCCACAAGATAGTGCTTCGAAAGTTTCAGAGCTAGCATTACGCTGCCAACTCTAAATCATGAATAGCATAATCTCCTCGTGGTTTCTTCAACTTTCCTGACACATAAGCTATCACTCATCCATCATGCATTAGCACGACCTAATCCTTTCTTCGAGGAATCCATGCATACTATGAATTCCTTTTCCATATCCGACACTCAGAGAATTGACACACTAGTTAGTAACCTCTAATCTCTATGAATGCACTATCACATTCTTTTGTCCATTCATACCGACTTCATACAGAGTGGTGATGGGTTTCGCTTATTTATAGAACCCTTCCACAAATATCCGATAGTAACCTACTAGCCCTTACGAAGCTTTTTATCACTATGAGCATTTTTTGGCACCGACCATTCCATAATGGTCTTTACCTTTTCTCGGTCCACATATCTCCTTACTATATTAAAATGATATGACCTAAATAGTGGATTTCTTTCCTGGAAGAAGGAACACTTCAAAATTCTATACAATTTGTTCTCTAAGGTAGGACAACACCACCCGCAAGTGTTCCTCATGTTTCTTTCATTCTTAGAATAGATGAGAATATCGCCTAAAAAGACCTGTACAAAGAGGTCTAAATACTGGAATACACCATTCATGAGGCTCAAGTGAATATTGTTGGGGCATTGGTCAATCCAAAAAGTACCACAACAAACTCGTAATGACCAAAACAAGTTCTAAAATAAGTCTTAGGAATATCTTCCTCATCAATTCATAACTGGCGATATCCTGATCATAAATCGATCTTTATAATTAACGTTCTTTCTTCTCTCCATCAAAGAGATAATTCATCCGCTGTATTTGGGTACCTATTTTTTTTTCATTGTAGCATGGTTCAAGTCTTTGTAATCTATACACAATCGTAAAGAACCATCCTTCTTGAAAAAAATTATTAGTGCACCCTAAGGTGAGAGAGACACTAGACCTTATTAATCCTAAGTTGAGTAGCTCTTTCAACTCCATCTACAACTCACAAATTCGACATCACATCCCATAATGAAATCTTGAAATTGGTTCTATCTTTTATCTTATTGTACCAAGCTCCCCCGTGAGATAACCCCGGTAATCCTCGCTTAGAAAAACGTCTTTAAATTCTGACAATACTGCGTACTGATCTAAGGAGGGTCCTTTTCTTTCACTAATCGCTTTCAATGACATAAAGTCGACACCCTTGCTCCTCATGCATCGCTTTAAACTTCATAAGAAATAAGGCACTTCTCTCCATACACTCGATCTCTAATCGGACTTCCTTCATCATCACCTAAAGAACTCATTTCAGGAAACAATCTACCATAGCTCGATGGGCTTCTAACCAATCCATTCCAATTATCAGGTCATACACCCCAAGAGCAGTTGACGATACTTTCAACCTGGTAGTACACACCCTAGGTCTACTAGACAATTATCAACGCTTAGGTCCTACCCACTTGTTTTCACCGAGGCCATCTCGACTTGTTTAATTCATTGTGCTTGTAGGCTGTCAACCCACATTTTTCTAATGCATGGTGAAATGAAACTATATAGTAATCGGAATCAAATAAATTTTAACATTGATATGGTTTAGCGTACTGACCTATTCCACCACCATTGATTGATGTTCTGCCTGGCGATTGTTAACCACTGCGTAAATCTAGTGGTTACCACTTGCTCTTCCCATCGGGCCTTTCCTTCTCTTTGCACAAAACCTATTAACTCTGGGAAGTCACCCTAGTAATGGGGTCCTCCACATCCCCGCCAACACGTAATTTAAATTGAACCTCAGGTAATCGCCTGCGGACTACTCATGAAATGAGTTCTCCCAGAATCCCAATTCTCTACTAGTTGCTCCTAAGATGGTCGTGGACTCCGCATGTTATTGAGATGAACAGATGCTCCACCCATTGCCATTGAAATACATGTATTTACTCATCCTTGGTACCTTATTATCATATATGGAGGGCGGGCGCCTTTGAGTCTCTCCTAGAAAATTTCCTACTACCTAACTGTGACGATGCGTAAAGGTCAACCCCATACCTCCATTTAAGTTCATGTTCCTCAACATGCATTTTCGACTATCAAGTAACGAAGATCATTTCCACATCCGGCATCTATGGCCCCTATATGGGTTAAACCCATAGACAAAGAGTTCTTCCTGCTGCTACATATCCATGTATGAAACATATTTGACCAATTCCATAAACCCGATCTCGTATTCTACCTGCCATGTTTCCCTGTATTAGAGCATGAAATGCTCCCACCGTTGTTCCTCATAGTAAGTCGGTAGATATTTCCTTCAAAACCTCTCCTCAAACAAGTTCCCAAGAGACAGTGTCTAGAGTAAGGTGAATTGCCTTTTAGGTTGGCGCTACTGTAAGGCATTGTCTCAACTAAAAATTATTTTCTCCTTCTCGAATGGACTCCATAAAAATCTTACAGAACACCTTATCATGCTCTTCAAACTATTTCTATCAATCGCTCATCACACCCTCCTGGAAGTTTGATCTTCCTCATAGCTCTCTAGTGATGTTCTGCGGAGGTCCTCCCCGATTCCATCGATGCTTCAAGATTACCCGCTCTAGATGGTAGGGGCTCCACTTCAATCTACCGGTTGACTTTAAAGTCTCATTTATGGCCTCCAAAGAGCTAAGTATGAGAGCTAGTTTAGGCACGGTGGTATGGCCGGCAGCCCTGGGATCGACGCCTCTACCCTCGATTTCCTCGAACTCCCACTATCTTGTATAATTGAATATGCATCACTAAAAGTTTGTCGGTGGTGAGTCCGGGACAATTCACATTTTTTGCAACTTAAACTAGAAAATAGGTTTAGGCATAAGTTTCTTTATACATGTCTGTAAACAAATGTTACTTTCTTTAGGGGAAGTGTCTAGGTTAGGTTAAAGAATTCAATATCGATGTTCGCCCAAGAAAACTATTGACTTCTCCGGTAGGGCTTAGCACCTGTATCACAATCACCACGATGCACGATCTCTTGTATGGTGCTTTCTATTATACCCCAATTCTACTCTGATTATTCCCCATAACATGCATCAAAATCTCGCTACTCTACAAGGACTTTAACCTTTATAAATTATAAAGATACACTATTACATTCATTAATCATAGGGATATATATATATATATATATATATATATATATATATATATATATATATATATGATTAATAACATAGGTTTCAAACCCATTATTAACATTAAAATTTTACATTGTTAATACGTTGTGCACATTATGCTCCCTTGCGGGCTTGGTGCTTGGCCTTGGCTTGTGGAATGGAATGGAAAGGGATTGGCACTTGGCTCGATGGTTGTGGGCATGGAACTCAGTGCTTGGTTAACTTGGATAATTGGAGATTATACTTCAGGATAATACTTTATTACTATTGATAATTAATTTATTTATATATATGAATTTGTTTTATAAAGGCGTATACATGGAACGTTGGTGTTAGGGCGCTTTGTCAAGGTGCTTGGGCTTGGTGGTGGTCGTGGGTTCAAAACCCATGAACCCCAAAATATTTTTTTTTATAACTTTTTATTTATTTTTTATTATTATTATTAGTTTAATAATTAAAAATTTTAAACAAATTTTAAACAATTTAAGATTTTTTTTAAACCTAATTTAAAAGAAATTTAAAAGAATTAATAAAAACAAATTAAATAAAAGAAATTTAAAATAATTAAAATTTTTCAATTGAAGTCGGGCATTGTGGGTGCATGAGGCCCACGTGGCCGCCTCCCCCATTTCCCGCATGCACAAGCTAAATTCATAATAATAAAAAAAAATAACAATCACACAAACCCTAATCGGACCCAAGCCTCAAATTCACTCCCGCGTTCGCCGGTGGCCTCTCTCTCTCATGGTTCCTCCTTCGTTGTGCATTCTGGACTTGCGTATTCCTCGTGGATCTTCTTTGGTGGCTTGGCACTTTCCTCTACGCTACATTCGACCATCGTAAACATAATGGCAAAGGGAAGAGCCCACGACCCTAGTTCCAGCCACCATCTCTTCTTCTCGGGGTAGTAGGCCCTATGTATCCGGTTGTCATGGAATCTCTTTTCCTCTACCAGACCTCATCCATGACCACAGCCATGTGCACATCTAAATCCAAGTCCACTTCCCCATTTTCTCTGCACTTTTCCTACGTGTTGATAAAAGGGATCTCTTGTAGCGCTCGGGTTCTTTGTCAAGGCTTGGCTTGTGTGCTGGTTCGTATGGTGTTTTGGTTCTGACTGACCTGTGTTGTGTTGTGTTGTTTGGCACTAGAAATCTTGGCCGCTTACTTGGTGTTTTATGATTTTTCATGCAACCTGTATGATGCTCGAGTGCTCGGCTTTGACTGAATTATGTTGTATTGCAGGTGCTTGGCTCAGTGCTTTAATTGGATGTTGGGCCCGTTTTGTTCCCCATTATTTTTACTTCTTAATTTTCTTTTTTTTTATATTTGTATTATATATGTAACAATTGAGTTTGATTTAATATAGATGGGCAAACCCCAATGTCATAGGATGGAATTATGAGATGACATTGAGACAAAACGTGCTTAGCTTAGTTCAATATGCGTTTTAGCACGAGCCCTAGGATTTAGTATTATGGATGGTTGAAGAATGGTAGGTTTTTGCATATTGTTCCAACATAGGGCACTATGGGTTCCCCATTTATTTTATTTCTCACCCTCTGTTTTCTTTTTCGATTGAGCCCCAGGGACCATTTTATTTGCAAAGGTTAGGGTCATGTCTTCATAGGGTAGGTCGTCTAGGGTTTTGGGCAAGTCATCTAAGGTTTTCTTAGAATGCACCCATTCTGGGGCCTCGAACCTAGGTCTATTTCAACGAGAATGAATTTACACAGATATCTCAAGAACCCTAGGCTCCGCTGACTATTATCTTTATGGAAATGGGTTTTTCTAAAGTGAAATTGCAGGTTCAAGGAGAAAAGTACTCTAGAATTGTTTAACATGGGAAGGCATCAGGGAGGTTTCTTTGGAGTTAACTGTCTAAAATCTTTACTTTCCCTCAAGAGGTTTGTAGTTTTGAGAGGAATTTTGTTTGCATCTTCTTTTGGAAACAAGAGTGTTGTCGTTGTACCAAGTTTCAGTCTGATTCTAATGAGAAGTGTTCAGTAGGTATGTAATTTCAAATTAAGGGACAGGGACATCATTTTATTCGGTGGACTAGATTTTCTCTACAATGGTCTTCATTGTGCATCTATAGGAAATTTACTTGCATCTGCTCTATAAGGAAGTGGATATTTTCAATATTATATCTTTTTTTTTTGTTTTTTTTTTTT
>SNQJ01S0008484.1:191856-214422 GCA_010110895.2 Picea sitchensis | reverse complement strand
ACAATCATGGACAGTTATTCCTCAAGGGAAGACTCATTATCTCCAGGTTACACTTTGTTTAGTGTTAGAAGAATGGCCTAGGGTGGGAAATAGTCTAGGACAATCATTCCTTAGGGCATACTCATTCCCTCTAGGTTACACTTTGTTTAGTGTTAGAGGAATGGTGTAGGATAAGGAATGGTCCAAACATTTCTTGAAGGCAGATTCATTCTCTCCAGGTTACACTTTGTTTAGTGTCGGAGGAATGGCCCAAGCTGAGAAATGGTCCAGGTTCAGAAATCAGAAATAATCTTTCTTCCTTATTTGTGAAGAATAGGGCAGATAGCCCATTGCTATTGAGGGAAAACATTCTTTCAGATCTCACAGATGTGAGTGAAAGATTGTCCCAGATGATTATTATCGATGTTCTATACTGAGGGCATACACTCTTTTAGATCTCATAGACGTGAGTGAAAGATTGGCCCAGATGATTTAGTTTTTATCATAACATTGTTTCTATGCAGATGAAGACTATTGTGGTGGCAGACATTCTTTCAGATCTCATAGACGTGAGTGAAAGACTGGCCCAGAAGATACAATTTTTATCATAACATTGTTTCTATGCAGGATACTCTCAGATGTTTGTTATGAAGACTATATGACAGTAGACGAGGACTACTATGGTGAATATGTTTCACCGTCCGCAACCATACATTGCTGATCAAGTACTTATGTATTACTTGATGTGGTAGTGAACCACTGGATTGTAGACATAGGTGTGTTCTATCCTCGTTCTAATTGACTTGAAGACTATCAACGGTTTATTGGAGATAATGATCATTTAGATGAATGATGAACAAAGATTTTCCAGATGGAAAACAATTTAGAGCCTTTACTCCTCTTGTATCACTCTATGGTGAGAGTGACTTTTCCAGCATCATATCTAACTACTCAGATGAAGTATGGTTTCAAGAGATGATGCAGCTGATGGTGATGGTTATGATCATGATCTAGTCATGAAATAGTCTAGATGACTATATTGATGCTACCGGGTAAATGGTATGTTTTGTGCTCAATTCCATTACCTGTAAATACCTCTCTAGCTAGGATGGAGTGTTAATATTATGGTAGTTGCAGGAGGTATTTACCTCCATGTGTGAACTTGACAAGAATAAAAGACTTCAGGAAGCAAGAGAAACCCTAATGATTTGGCTAATAACCCTAAAAGCCTTGTCGGCTCAAGAAGATAATTTATATTAGGCTATTAGCCTCCAAGAGAAGAAGTTAGCCAGAATTAATAATAATATACTGAACAGACACATACCCAGAAGGAGAAGTCGGCCCCAACAAATTGGCAGGATTACTATAAATACAGGGCACCAATTCTCATTTGTAGCATCTCAGAATTGTAGTTCTGCAGTTTGATGCACACTGCAGTTGCAGTTTGGTGCACAGGTTTGGAGGAAGAGCTGGTGCAGCGGCAATAGCAACAAGATCTTAGTTTTGGCTTGAATATCTCTTGGCTAGGTTTTGGAACATATGATCAGCTTCTTGTGGTGCGCTATCCTTGGGGATTGATGCACTACTCTTTGTTTGGCTATCTAGCCTAGGGTTTGCTTCTGGAGGAATTCTCAGTCAAGGTTAAGGTGCTCAGAGGGAGGCTTCGACATGTGTTTGGGTGACGAAGGTATCATCAATGGTAAAATGAGAACACCATCTTCTATATTCTAACAGTGCGAGATGGATCCTCCAACCTAGGATTCTCCCACTAAAGCCTGATAAGATAACATATGTAGAAGTGGAGATAACATAATGCTAGAAACATGGAAAATGTTGGCAACAACTCTAACACTGTAATCTTGGCATAATTATTTGTTCCTTGGGAGCACATCCGTTAGTGCCATGTGTCCATCAACTCCAAATTTCCTCTAAGCATTTATTCTAAGCTCCATCTTCCACTTGGTGATCGTTCAGTCCCTCAAAATCCATCAAAACTAGAAAGGGTATCGAATCCGGAAATGATGATTGTATCAGCCAGTTCGAGAAAATTTCGTAGTGCATTTTGTAGAAAATTTCAGAGTGCCCACCTGTGTAAATTGTTCTACAGTGGATTCCGTAGAGAACTGCAAATTTGTGTCTCACTAGGTGATTTCGCAAAATATTTCATAGCGACTGTGCAACTCTGTATGTGAAAATGATTTCGCAACACTTTCTGTAGTGAATACCGCAACTTTGTCTGTGTGGATGATTTTGTAGCGTCAGGCACTACAAAATGTTCTATATCTTTCTGTGTAATGCAATTTGAGCCCAAAAAACCCAAAAATCTTAGCATAAGGTGTATAAGCCTCTAGATGCCTCCAGTAGGGATAATTATGACACTTTCCATAATAATTCAAGATGCAATGATAATCCTTATAAAAAATGGGAACTTCTAGCCTTTCCAATTTATCTCCTTAATATAGCACTTCTCCTTGTTGCACCTTGAGCGAGCACATTAAGATTTCTCTGGGCTAAATCATCCTTGAAGGGATGGAACTCCTCTTTATTCTTTTTGTGCTGAGACTGTAAGTCTTTGTTCTACATGTACAAGTTTCCAAGCTGCCTATGAAGGGGAAGAAATCTTCTTGTTCTGAACTTAGCTAGCTCAAGATTTTCCTTATACATATCCATGAGCTCCTTCAATTTTTTCCTCTCAGCCAATATTTCTCCCTTTAAGTGGAAAATTTTCTTTCTTTCATCTCTAAGTTGTTTGGTGAGCCTCTTGAATGTGGGGTTATCAGGGGGAGTGGTGATGTCTATGATTTCAACTGGCTTCTCAACATTTTAACTTTAAACCTTATATTTCATCTTGACATGAGATTTTGTTATTACTTCTTGTTTAATAGTTTCTTTATGGGATGATGGCCCACTGAAGAGCCTCCTAGCTCTCATCTCAATTGTTGCAGTAGGTGAGGGAAAGTGTAACTTTATCCCCTTTTTGGCTAACATTTTTGTTGAGGGAACCTCTTGTAGTTTAGGTGTATATTGAGGTGAAAGTTCCCTTTGTGGAGAGTGATATTCTCCACCTTCTTCTTCTCAACTTCTTTAGGAACCTATTTATCTTTGGAAGTATGTTTTCCCTTTCTCTTTTTTATTTTTTTTATGTGGGAACCACTATCATTTGGAAAAGGGATTTGTATTTTGGATTGAGGATTAGGGTCTGCATTTAGCTGCATATTGGCAGAGACAATGAATTACTTCCAAGATATGTTCATTTTCTTCAATTCATCCATTACAAGCATCCTGATCATCCCTGAGTGAAAAAAAATAGTTTCCACATACTTGGACTTGGCTTGGGCCCTATCAACCATTTTTCACATACTCCTAAATAGATAGAAAGGGATGTTCATTAAATCCTTGCATGTGAAGTGCAACCAAAGCCTAATGTGATATTGGTAGATCGTATTGAATCTTCCCTCATAGGTAAAATATATTTGGATGACTTTCAACATCTTGTCAAAACCCTCAATGAAGTAGCTCATAGGCACTCCCTTAGATAGATTATCCCCCTGGTGTTCTGGTTTGAGTTAATCTTTAGAAAAGGATGCATTAAGATTTGTAGATTTGAACCACCTTTCAATAGTGTTGGGTATCTCAGTGGTTGCTATGATGGTGGCATTAAAAACCTCCATTTCAAGGCTTCCCAACTTGGTTTTAGTGCCATAAAATTTTAAGGAAAATTCTCTGGCTACCTCATGGTGTCCCCTCTGCATTATTTTGAGAGAAATTTCGGCAACCAACCCTCTAGAAGACCTCTTTGATCATAGATTCAACATCAAACAAGTGCATATCATAAGGCTCAGTCTTGACTACATTCCCACCCTTGTGAGACTTATTTTGTTGATGTGTATCCATTTTCTATAAACAAAAGACAAAACACCATAATGATATGAGAGGTATGGGAGGCCAAACAAGGACATAAGTATTTAGGTTTTGAATGATGGTCTTTTAAAAACTTGATTCTTTAAGTCTTTAATGTTTTTCTTCAATTTGGCTTATGAGCTAATGAAAAAACAATCTGATGGCTTAAGAAGAGGAAGAAAAACCCTACAGATAAAATATATGGAAGGAGGCAACATTGTCAAGGTTTTTAAGCTAATATTAAACCACCATGCATGGTCATCATCATTTTAATGGAAAGGATCCTAAAGTTTCCAATGTAAACATATTTTGAATGGGAAATATCCAATGAAATTGTAAAGGAAAAGGGTTGATGTGGGCTATGTGAATAGAGGATGTTGATACTGAGTTCATGCACAATTCCCAACGTTGGAACAAGGGATCTATAGCACAATTTGTAGCAGTTTTTGTAGCGTAGACAACAAGGGACAAAAAATAGATAGGCATGACAACTCTGATAGCAAGGTTTGTTAAATTTTAGTTGAAGAGGATGACAATACTACAAATATTTAAGAATTTAGTGATAATAGAGGTAAAGGGGCCGATAGGTAAAGGAGACCACAATTTGCAGTGTCAAGCGATGCGTAAAATTGGCAGATCCTTAGATAACCTTCAATAGAGCTCAGATGACTCGAGGAGTACCTGAACATCATGGCTTGACTATAAATGAGCTTCATAAAGCACAAATTCGCCTGCAACCATCGTAATATTTAATTCACTTCTCCCAACCGGTCTGTAGCATAATCCGTAGCACTGTCTGGACTAGGATTTTTTGCAGCATCGAGATGGGAGTAGAATTCAAACTTTGATAAAACAATTAGAAAGATTTTAATGACCAAATCTCAATTATCCCCTTTTAAAACATGGATGTTGAAAACAATGAGATTAGTTCATCCAATAAGTTGGTTCTGAAAAATATTGTATTTGTAGGTTGGTCCCTATAGGTGTTGCTGAGTTAGAGTTCAGACAAAGGGATCGATGTATCTTTTAGTTGGATTCCTATAAACAGTGTAATAGATTATTTTTGTAACAGGTTGTTTCTTGTGACAATATTTGAATAAAATATTTTTGTGGTTTTCTCCCAATTGTGTTTCCATGTTAATTCTTGAGTACTGTGCATTGCATTTTTTTGTATGTTTCTTATTATTGATATAGTAATAAATTGATAAATTCATTATAGTAAGAAAAATAAAAAGTTGTGTTATATTGATTCACATGCGCCCCCCTCTTAGTATAAGTGAATGTGCCAACAATGCAAGTTGTGGAACAAAAGGATGGGGCACCTAGACCATGGGGAATTTTGTATTTGAGGGGAATAGTGACTAGTGTTCCAAAGTTCAATTTTGAGTAGTATGGACTATGTCAAGGGTGCATTCTTGGAAAGCATGTCAAGGCTTATTTCCCAAGTAGCGTGAATAGGTATAAGCATATTCTATACCTAGTGCATTTGGATGTTGTTGACTCTTAACCCTAACCCTAGGAGATGAAGAACCAAAAGGATTATTGGTAGGAATGGGTAGGTCGAGCCAGCCCAAGCCCCCGAATGGCCAAAATACATATTTTAATGCCTCAAAATGGCCCCAGAAGTTTAGATAAAAAAAACTTCCAATATGGAGAAATTTGTTGATTTTTGAGTCAATGGAAGAGGTGGGTGACCACACATGTTCATTTGTATCATTGGGAGGCATTGACAATTGGGTCCAAGGGAATAAAATCCAAATACAGTATCATAATTGAGTTCCGTAAGCTCCCACAAGTTTTTTTCCAGGATCCACATCAACATTCTATGCATGATCACCTAAAATAGTATTTTGAAAAATCGACTCCTTTGACAAAATATTGTATTGTGGATTCTTAAGAAAACCCTAGTTTCAAATATCATCGAACAAAACAAATTTTAAGCAATGAAATTACAGGATAAGTGTTCCCATAGATATTTATGAATGTTAGGGGTCAAAATAAATTGATCGTTCATTTATCCAAGTCTTGGTTACATTTTTATGGAAAGTTGCAACTTGGTTCCTCAAACCACTCAGGAACACATTTAGAATTTCATCTGCGGGCATAAAATATAAACCAAGTTTTACAATCAAGTTTCATAAGCTCTCATAAGTGTTCTTAGTCAAGGGTCAGGTGAGAAAACTATCCTCAATTACTCGAGATGGTGTTTTTTAAAATCAAACCCTTTCCACAAAAATTGTATCATTTCTTATTAAGAAACACCCTTGTTTTTTAGATCATCAAATAAAATAATTTGTAGGCTATAATCCATTGTTAGGAGTCTAATTCAATCAATAGTTTTCCAATATGACACCTAGTTGGAGTTTTATGAGGAGTTTTAACTCACTCCTGAAGCCATTTAGTGACACATTGATAATTTGGTTTGGATGAATAAAATCCAAATGAAGAAACATAATTGAGTTTTGTACACTCCTCCAACTACGTTTGGCGAAGGCCCACATGAGCATGCTACCCATAATAATCCAAGCTATTCTTTTATAAAATCAACCTATTTGTGAAAAAGTTTCATTATTCCATACTGAGAAAAAATGTAGTTCTAGAGATTGTCAGATAAAATCATTTGTTGGCAATCAATTCATAGGGTACATGCCCTCTAGTTACAAATTGGTGGTTGAAGTCTAACATAATCAATGGTTCATAGATATGAGTCCCGATTAGTCTTACATGGTGAGTCTCGTTTTAGTTTTGAATGCATAAATGGATTCAATACCCTAAAAAACACAAGTGCAATCTCAACAATTAATATTTTCTATTCAAGTGATTCTTCTAAATTTTTAGTCTCATTTTGGAGAAAAATATGGCCAAAAAAATAAACAAATTAACCATTTTTAGATTACACTATAGTCTAGTTGATAAAGAATATTAAAAGTTAACATAAATTGTTTAGTTAAGAATATGAAGTATTGATATTGTCAACATTTATGACACATTGTATTAATACTAAAGATGTGTTGGTACACATAGTCATATTAGACATTCATTGGTCCACAAATTTCCATTCAAGGTGGATGTTTAGTTGTTAAATCCGTAGTCTAAATATGCTATGTTTTTTCCTTTTTCTCGGCCTATTTTCCCTAAATTTGGTGAGATGTTGTTGGGTCTATAGATTTGAGTGGTTAAATATGTATAATCCAAGTGCGATAGGGTTTTTTTTGCAAGCTAAATCTATTTCTACATTTAGAAATGCAATTTAAACAATAGAAAGTTGTGATTTCGTGCGGATTTATGTTGTCAGATTCCATCGAGGAGGGAGAAAACGTAGAATAGTTAGATAACGTCGTTGTTAGATTTAGAAGTTATTTTGTGAAAACAAATTATGGTGGATATATATAAATATTTTTTGGTGTAAAATATGAAAAAAATAAAGTAAAACAAACATATTGAAATAGTTGTTACAAAGTAAAATATAATAATTAAAATAACTTTTAAATATTAAGAGTGAATAATTAATAGAATAATTATATAATATATTATAAATAAACATGAGGCATGATCAATGTAAACTATATTCTTTTATATAGAATGTCCTTATATAAATAACAAAGTTACCAACTTAACAAAAACTCTCCATAATTCTCATTTTTTTAGAGGTCACATTTAGTTGCCATTTTTACTCATAATTTATAAAATGGTGTTACAAGTAACACCCCTTTTTTGCAAAGTGGTTAAAATTGTGACTTGCTTAAAATAATTACCTTGAAAACCAATACCATTCTATAAAATTGACTCTCAAATCAAAATTAATGTTATCAATAGAACCTTGTTTTTATTTTTGGAGTTAAAATTACGACTTATTTGAAAGAATGGTCCTAATGATTGGTACTATCATCAACAAAAAACTTCAAATTGTCTTGTAAATTGAAAAGTGGTATTTTATTTATTTATTAATCAATTTTTTTTTTAAATTTATATTAAAATAAATAAACT
Source organism: Picea sitchensis (assembly GCA_010110895.2). Classification (NCBI taxonomy): domain Eukaryota; kingdom Viridiplantae; phylum Streptophyta; class Pinopsida; order Pinales; family Pinaceae; genus Picea; species Picea sitchensis. The sequence goes on along the minus strand of SNQJ01S0008484.1, from coordinate 206,556 downwards.
AAGAAGAGAAACTCCATGCACATGTTTTAAATTTTTCATTAAAGAAAAAAAAACACATTTTCCTGTATAATTGTTTTAAGCACAAAAATATTTTTTGGATAAACATTTTAATGAAAAACCCATTCTTGAAATGAAAATCATGTTCTTGGATAGATTACACATTTTAAAATGAAAATCACATTTTTTAATCCCGAAAAATGTCATTTAAAAAAAAAGCATTAAATGTTTTGAAAATGTTTAAGAATAAAAAAAACATAATCAAATTAAAAAAAAAATCAGGTTTGTATCCATGGGGGCACCAATCTTGTTTGTGAAAAGTAAGGATGGAACAATTAAAAAAAAAAAAAATCAAGGTTTTGTATCCATGGGGAGCACCAATCTTCTTTGTTAAAAGGACGGATGGAAACTTTAGGTTGTGCATATATTACAGGTAGCTAAATAAGACGACGATTAAAAAAAAATATTGTTTACCCCTCATCGATGACTTGCTTGACCAAGTAAGGGAGGCTAAAATATTTTTGAAAATAGACTTGTGGTTAGGATACCATCAAGTTAGGATTAAAGAAGAAGATATTCATAAGGTTTCTTTCCGAACCAAATATGGAAACTATAAATTTGTAGTTGTACCCTTTGGTTTGACTAAAGCACCTACACCATTTATGATCTTAATGAATAGTGTGTTAAGGAAATTTTTAAACAAGTTTTTGATTGTTTTCATCGATGACATACTAATTTATTGAAATACCATAGAAGAACATGCAGAACAATTAAGACTAGTTTTACAAACACTTAGAGAACATCTTTTGTACACAAAGTTCAACAAATGTGAATTTTACGAGGATAAAGTGCAATATTTAGGACATGTGATTTGAGGAAAAGGGATTTCAATTGACCTTGAAAAGGTCAAATCCATTTTAGATTGGACAGTGTCGAAGGATGTTTCAGATTTTCGATCCTTTATGGATATCACGAGATATTATCATATATTCATTAAAGGTTTTTCAAAACTTTCCTATCTAATAACCTCTTTACAGAAAAACATGATCATATTTAAATGGACTAAGAAGTGTCAACATAAATTCAAGAAGTTAAAACAATTATTGATGAAAATTTCTATCTTGAAGATAGAACATCCACATAAGGAATTTATGATTTGTATTGATGCTTCAAAAGAAGTACTGGGGGGAGTGTTAATGCAAGATGATTATGTAATTCCCTACGAATTACGGAAGTTAAAACCTCGCGAAAAATTATTCACAACATGATATTGAATTTACTATTATTGTACATGATTTAAAGACATCGTAACACTACTTGTTGGTTTAGGATATCCTTCTTAAGTACTTATTTAATCAGCCAAATCTAAATGCAAGACAAGAAATATGCTTAGATTTCCTAGGCAAGTATGATTTTGAGATAAAACATATTAAAATAAAGAAAAATAAAATAGGAGATGCACTTAGAAAAAAATGAAATGCAATTTTTAGCAGCAATGTACAATCTTATCTGAAATGGAAAATTCTAGTAGCGGTAAAAAATATGAGAATTATAATGAAATTTAACAAAAATGTCAAAAATAATAAGTGAGTTGAGGAAGAATCAAAGTTTAGTTGCAATCAGGAAGGTTTATTCATGTATAAGAATAGAGTTTATGTTTCCAATAACATAGAATTGAAAATTTTTATATTATTGGAAGTAAATAAGAAACCTTATTTTGGTCATCCATGTTATCAAAAGACAATAACAATTTTAGATAAAGAACCTTTTTGGAAAATAATGAAAACAAAGGCAGTTGAAAATCTTTCCAGGTGTTTGGAGTGTTAGGAAGGTAAGGATGAGCATCATCACCCAACTAGCTCATTGCAGCTCATACCCATTCCATAATGGAAATGGGAAGTAATTAGTATGAGCTTCATTACAGGAATACCTACAACTAGGAAACATCATGACTCTATAATGGTAGTAATAGACAAAATTACAAAACTTGCACATTTTATTCTGTTAAAATCTATTCACAAGGCCATGAACATTGCAGAGATTTTCATGAAAGAGGTTTTTAGAATGCATGGATTACCTAAAAATATCATGTCAAATAGGGATATAAAGTTTACCTCCAATTTATGAATGATATTATTCAATGATTTGGAGACATAGTTGAGTTTATCACTGCATATCATCCTTAAACCAACGGTCAGACTGAAAAGACTAATTGTATTGTTGAGGATATGTTATGAATGTATTTAATGGAATGCCCCACAAAATGGGAAGGTTACCTTCATCTAGTTTATTTTGCATACAATAATGGTTGTAAATGTTCCTTAAAAATGAGTCCTTTCGAAGTAATGTATGTCAAAATATGTCGAACTATGATCATCTAGGACAAGCGAGTTGACATAATCATTCTAGAACAAAATATGCTAAAAGAAATGGAAACAAATGTCCAGAAAGAAAAAACAGAACTTGAAAAGTGCATAGGACAGACAAAAGAGTTATGCAGACTTAAAGAGGACACACATAGAATTCAATTTTCGAGACCATGTTTACTTAAAACTAAAACCTAGAAATAGTTGATTTAAAATCGAGAAAATGTCTAAGTTGTCACCACGTGTAACAACCCCATCATTGCGACTACATGCGACACAATGCAAAATAATTTATTTATTTTATTGTAGGACGACAACGACGACAACCATGACTCAACATACTAGCACATCATGCAACTGGGTGAAACATGTGATAATTAAGGATGAAAAAGTCGTCTACCCACCCAACACAAGTGAGAAAACGCTTACAAGCTAAAGGATAACATCAACAAGCCAACTCATCGGCTTCGACGACCAATAAATAGAACATTCCTCGTGAGCGAGAGACAACAAAAGAGTTACAAAACAAGTACCACCATCAAAACAATAGTCTCAACCACATTGTGTGGTGTACGATCCTAAGCTGGGTTATCATGTGTGCTTCTTGATCCACATGCGCAATGATTCAACTCAAGAAATCATGTCTCCACAGTGCAATGGGTGCACTAGGGACCCATGCACAACCGGAATAATTCCAACCCTTCGTCCCAACAAAATCCAACAATGTAACAACCTTACAAAAATACAATTAATAAATCAATAGGTCCTTATCTAGTTCGTTGTTGGGAGAACATTTAAGGCTTCTATAAGGAGATAATCCTAGTACTTAATGAAACAATTAAGATTAATGTAACGAAAAAACCATTAGGCGATAATCATATTAAACATCCTTAAACCATTGATCTAAACACAAAAGCAGTTGTTAATCCAATCGAAGTGGTAAATTCTTTACTCATAATCAAATCATAAATAACCAGTTATATTGTGAACAAAACTGAAACAATATGAAATCGTGGAGTGAATCTGAGACTATATATTGAAAATAATTGTCTGAGTGCAACTGAAGCACCATATTATTCACATAACAATACATCGAATTCATTTGTAATTGTTGTGATTTATCAATGAAATATGTCGCTGTGGTTGGGGTAATTGTTGTGATTTAACTATTAAATATAGCATTGTCGTTAAAGAAAATCGATCATCAAACAATTTGATGTCCTTTACACAATAGTTCGTTGTCCTTTAAAAGTAATCACAACCTATGATGTTGTTGTCCTTAAAAAGGAATTTATCATAATAAAATAAATAACCAGGAGTTAACAGTAATCAATAAGGTTGACCATCATGAATCTATGTTTAACAAATACCATCTACAGAAATATCGTTGAGATAAAGTCGCGGTCTTGTCTATAATGTACCCCAAATTTACCCATTTAAAATAAAAGTTAATTAGGGTCATTAGAATTATTCAAACTATTCCAATACCACTCAAACATTTCTTAACTATAACTATAAGGTGATTTTATTACTTCTTATACTTTCGACCATTTAAACTTACAATTTCCTCGAACAAATGTAAATGAAAGACTCTATTTCAATCCTATTCTCAAGGAAGGTGGAATGTAGCTTAATTACTTAAACAAATATATATATATATATATATTTACCATAGAACTTTTATTCTAATCGTACAAATTATAGATATACTATGGAAACACATCACTGCATATAACGAACCTAGTCCAAATGTATTGATTAATCCCTCGGTCATATGTGAAAGGTATTTATTGAACGATTTATTACTAACACAACGTTCAGTACGTGAAAGTGTTAAAAATCATAAAAGTGGTAACTAGATGGTCAGTACATTGTGCTTGTTCCTAGTTATTTACCACTCTCATTAAAACTAACCCTGGCACAAGGGCTAACATATCCGACAGTAAGAGTAGAACTCTAACTAAACTGGAAGAAAAGGCTAAGATATAGCCTAAACTAATTGTCATTACAGTTTCCATATGTCTGATGCAAGGTCGACATAGATACGACTGTCATGGTTTAAATGAACCTTACCAAAGACATTTATGGTGTTTTGTAACGCACTTCCTTGGGACCATCACTTGTTTACTGTAACCATTTTAATTCCTCCACCTTTCCCTAATCACATGGCTTAGGTACGGCTCGTCACTAACACCATTAATCTACTCGACGAAGGGTTTCCTAAGTCTATTGCTTCACTCTTCACCTTGTCTCTATGTATTTTTCAAACACATTACCATGTTAACCCTATTATTGTTCTTCTCTATGGAATGGCCAACGTTTGTGAAGTTCGGCTCTCTCTGGTGGAGAGAAATGTTTGGAGGACCACACTAGTCGAACACCACCTTAATCGAGGTAAGAACCTTTGTTTATTTTTATCTGAACTCTGTGTGTTATGAAAATCTTATTGCATTCATATGTCCCTTCAAGAATTTCCTCTTGGTGCGACTGGCCTATATTCTGTGGTATGATGTAGAGTTTTAGGAATTGGAACTATACCCAATAGCTCTTAGGGTTTTACCGTGGCTTCACCGTTACCCTCTTTATCAATTTTTCTAGGAACACTTGTTCTTTGCGACAGACATTTCCTTTGTGTAAAACCCGTAGATAGTTCTGGGTTGAAAGTGTCAAAGGGAGCGAGGATGTCCACTTCACTATTTCGATCATAAGTATAATGATGGATTTACTGTATGCCTTGGTTTCTTGCTTTGTGTTCTTAGTGTTTACGCACCCTATTATAGATGCGAGTCCTTTATTTGACATTTTGAAGATCTCACTGCTTTGGCATAACTCCTTATCTATTCGTGGTTTGAATGTATACTTCATGGATTTTCTTAGGTTTTCTACCCTAATTAGGAACTGGGTTTTCATTTGTGAGGAAGGCCATTTCCCTTATGTGGAGTAAATTTATGATTTTTGTGACTTTGAGTTTTTCAATTACAGTTACGAAGATATCATGTAGCTCTGTCTTTTTGTTTAATGAAGTCTCTTGATCCTTCGATCTCTTAATTTCCTAAGGGTCCGTATTTCAGTGATTTCCAAGGTTCTGATTCATTTTAGAGGTGGCACAAAACATTTTGTTTTGTTTTGTAACCCTTCCCACTATAATCATAGAGAGTTTTCTTGCCTGAGTATATGTCTGTAACACTCGGCTTATAACATTCTCATCATATTCCAAATAGTTACATGGTAAAAGGGTTTAAGAATCGTGAGACAGTTCTCCATGGATACATTGAGTCCCGTAACCACCTTGCCCCTCATACATTTAAATGAATCATCCCCTACAGATCTGTAAGTATGGTTTTATCAAAACTTACTCTACTTACTCTACAATGCATGTAAACAAGCATGGATATAGTTTAAGACTCCCGTCGTGTATCTTTATTTCAGAGACTTGGACATAACCAAGGAGCTACCCTTGCCTATTGCCATGCATATTTGGATGTTTATCCATTTTATTTTATTTAATTCACATCAAGGAAAGAAACTCTAATTTGTCCACGACTCTGTCCGCGATTGCATTTAATTTATTTTCAAAGGTTGTTTTAATTAATTATAAGAATAATGTCGTAACCTTATTCTCTGATCTAATCGGGTAACCTTGTAGGTCATGTTTTATACTATATAGTATTTATTATTCTTGTTTTTAGGATTTATTTACTCTCTCTCTCGAATGATTGATTAAAGTTTGATTACTATAATCTAATGATGGGACCCATGTTTAATTGTGAGGGTACCCATCAGGAAATCCTTGACCCACTCCATCCCTTCAGGTATGTGGATGAATTTCTCATTGATGCAAAGAGGAAAGACAACATTTTCTCCCTGAATCGCCAGCTAAGTGCAGTTTTTATATTCATATGTGTTATTTCTTTTTGTAAACATTTTTCCCTGGTAAATATTCTACATTCAGTATTTGAATTTTGTTTACTTCCAACTTAACACTAATTATATTCTTCTTGGTCTCCTTATAGGACTATGCACATTCAAAATATTTGGATTATATGACAACGTCCTGTGCAAAAGGTACTCAGGTTACATTTTACAAAGCTCTTAAAAAAATATTAACATAGGTTTTATCGAATGAAATGGTTCTGTCCTAGAATACACTTATCATGGGAAACTATACTAGATTCCTATAACAACTACTTATTTGTATGTTAATTTTTTAAAGAAAAGACATATGGGAAACCCCATATTGAAATAAGATTTCACTATTTGAGGGTTTTAAACACAGTGTTATGTAGAGTTGAAGACTCATTTAAGCATTGGTTCGACTTTGGGATATGAACATGATTTATGTATTTACAATACCAAACCTTTCCCTTTGTGCTATTGTAATGAAACATGACTGTAACTATTTGTTCCAATTATATGGTCAGATCACATGGAAAAACTCGAATTCTAGGTTATGCAATTGTCAATAATTAGTTTATGTGTATTAGATATTTTATAATTCAAAAACTCTATGTTCAACAGCAAAATGTATTCATATATAAATTTTATTTTATATTCCTTCTGGATCTATGTTGGTACATGAAAAAATCAAATGTCCCCTAGTTATTTAGATATCTGTGCATATTCCAATCCATAGAAATATGTATACAGATATATGCTTATATATTTCCAGAATTATGTCTAGGATTTCACAGTTTAATATTACTTAAATTTGAACGTCTATAAGTATGTGTTCATGTGCCTGGTAGAGGTTAAAATAACCCTATAATGATTCTATTTTATTTACCTTATAGGTATATCCTATGTACGTACCATAACTAACACACCATAGTTTTCATCATGTTATTCATTAAAAAATAATTTGCATCTATAGTAGCTAACACACAGTAGCTTTATTACTTTATGCATTAAAAAAATCAAATTGTACCTACAACAACTATCATACACAGTGGCTCTCCAATTGTAATATACCTCCAATTTGACGTAATTTTTTTTTTTTTATTAAATGGTACATTAATCTCCAACTTTTTGTTTAATAAAATTTTAGAACAAGATATTTAAAGTTTACCATGATCATGGATTGACATTCTATTTGTCATATGAGGATAGTACCATGCTAGACTGACATCATACTTTATATGATGGGTTGTCAAAAGATTACAATACCTTTTCAACACATCTATTTCCTTTATAAATCTATTAATACTTATACCTGAACCCACCTATATACGATGTACATTAGGATTTGGGTCCTAATCTACTTAAAAGATGGAATCTCCATGTTGCGAGCAAGTTTATATCATTGCCCTGTCGTAATAGCATATCCCTCAAAACTGTGTATACATCGAACGTTATGACCTTAGTATAACTCGTACTAAGTCATGGTTAGTGATATTATTTTTTCGTTATCCGAGTCACTGAAAAATATCTCCCTTAAGGCTCAGTCGTGCTCAAAACACTTTTAGTCATCCGACTTGAGGTTTAAACAAGGAAATTCTTACGCAATTTTCCTATGCAACTAACTCGTAGCTAAAAGTCATTCCACCGATAGAGAGGACAGAAAGGTAAGATAACTGAATGAGACAGTTAGTGACTGACTAGTTACAACTGTCATTAAGCTCATATCTCGGTTGGTAAGGGAAGGAGATATACCTGTCACAAGGGAATTAAGGCTTTGTTCCTGTGTTTAATATGGGTCCTGCACGCACCAGTCTGGATGGATCTCCCACATGTACTTTCCTTAATCATATCATGCCAAATCTACCCTAGCACATGGCCCAACGTCCTTCAGAATTTACTCTAGTAGTACACCCTTGATGTAGACCCTCAACCATTAGGCTGAGATCCGCATAGGATCGTTCTTCTCTGAATCCACAGAACTGAAATAGTTCTTTTGGTCCCTCACTGGAACCCCACGAATCTGATCCAAAGGTCCTTTGGAAAGCCCACCTATGCAAGCAAGCACTAGGCGCAAGCTTCACCTCTACATGACCATGACATTATGGCTATATCGGGATTTCGGTAAACGAGAGTTTGAAATGCAGCGACCCAAACCACTAGTCACTCCATTCCCCGAATTCCCGAAATGGCTCAATGCCGAAATGGGCTTAGATCTTTTTGGGATTTCGTGAACCGAGAGTTCACAATGCAGTCACTCCAAAATATTTCCTCCTCTACTTCCTGAACCTCGAAATGTCAAATGCCGAAACGGGCTCAACAACAGTGGCTTGTTCTATTTCCTCCGAATGTTTTCCAGGGTTTGCAATTTCGCGAGCTGGGACTCCACGTCTCCTAAATCCTGGCCTCTTGACCACCTGGGTCCCGAAATTTCAAAATCTACCGTACCACGGTCCACTTTTTCTGGATTTCGGAATTCACGATCTCGCAATTTTAGCTGCAGACGGTTCTTTGTCCTTTGATCTCCCGGACCTCAAAATGCTGAAATGCCAAAATGGATGCTTCCTCCGAGACCACAACCCTACTCCAAAGGCATGTCACGTTTTGCGACTTAGGGGTTTTCAATGAAAAGTGCCCCAACTCCTTGTCATTGGGATTGTCGAAATGTTGAACCCCGAAATGCCAAAATCCCACTCCAAAGGGTTTCAACAGCTCCTACTACTTCTCATCGAATGGCTCACGACATTTCCGACTTCTTCCACGAAGTGTCTCCACGATTTTTTTCAGCTCTTCTACTACGTCACCTCTATGGGTGTAACCTCCACGTAGTTTTCCCTGATCTTGTGATCCGCGGCTATCTATCCTACTGATCCAATGGTATATGTTACTCCTTCCTGAGAATGTGCTTCTTCCCTTCCTCTTGGAAGATTTTCAAAGTTTCAAAGGCCTCGGCATTTGCTTCCTCTGCGAGCTCAATTACTTTGGATATCGCCTAAGTTCTAGGAACACTATCCCTCTTGAGATTTGTTCACTCTCAAACTTCAAAAGGTTTCACGACCTCTGCACTCCTTGCAGGGTTCCTGCACACAACTATGTTATTCGTCCTGAGCTTTATTTACACGAGCCTCTAGGGGATTCGCACTTCTGTGTCCTCAAAGGGAAATCTGGTGTCCTCCTGATGACCTTCTACTAAATCCCTCCTTGCTGAGCTTAACAGAGTATTTAGTAACTCTGTGAGTATCTCTCCTTGACATTTTTCTTATCTCAAAACTCGAAAGAGAGTTCTTCTCGATGCACTCTATGCAACTGCTCAATGCCCTCCTGGTAGAGTTTCCACAGAACCTTCAGTGATTCTGTTTTCTCTGAACTTGACACAAAGTTCCTTTTGTGCACTCCTTGCACTCGTTCGATGCCCTCTTGGTAGATCTCTATAGAACCTCAAATTTTATGTTATCTCTGTGCCTTCCTCTGCACAGTCTCACCTCCAAGGTATTTAGAAACCTTGAGGTTTCTCCCTGGGTCTAATACTTCCTCTGGCGCACCCTCCTGACACAACTCTATCCAAATTCTGCAGAATTTAGAAGTGCATTCTATGCACTGGCTCAATGCATCCTATGCATTTTCTCAATGCCCTCCTGGTAGAGCCTTTACAAAATTCACAACAATTCTGCTTCTCCTCTCTATGCTCTCCTCTGCACTGTTTCTCCTTCAAGGTGTTTAGCAACCTTGAGGCTTCCTCCTTGAGTCAATGAATTCAGCTGGTCCACCCTCTTGGCATGTCTTTGTCTGAAATTCCGTAGAATTCAGAAGTGCACTCCTGCACTAGTTTTCAAAGATCGTAGTACTCTATCATGCACTCTTGCATGAAACCACAAAGAACCCAAACCTGAAAATCAAAGAACTCAACAGATAGGGAAATCTATCTATCCCTGCAAATGGACATCTAACATACATCTATAACATATCATCAACACATAGGGACGTTGATTCATGAACTCATAAACACATGAACAACAACATCCAGGAAATACTATTTTGTTTGTATTAATCAAGAATGCCTGATTACAATGTATTCGAGCTTGGACTGCAACAGAGTCTTGATTCTTCTCTTCTCTCTATTCTCTCTTCTCTACCTCTCTACCGACTAACTGCCTACATATACAAAGGTTATTTTTACAAAAGGAGGCTCGTCGAGTGCTTCCCTACATCCTCACCAACTCTCATTAATTTACAATCAATTACATTGAATGGTTGTCTAGTCCGAATTGGATCTAGATCTCAGCTTTACAACTATTTAAGGAAACCTTTATCTAAATCCTGCACACATGCATGGATTTTGGCTCTTCGGCCTTACAACATTTAATACAACTTCAAAATTTAAAAAATGAGAGGGTTGTGCCTCTCTCCTTCCATTGAATATGTGCTTTGATGTGTTGGCTAGCTAGTGTGTAGATGGCTTGGAGCGATGCTCCTGCATCATACTCCTCTACTGTGAAAAATTCATGAGCTCCTGCTCATGAGCTTCCTAGCATTGTTGTTGAAATCCACCTGGATCCCAAATAGTTCTTTGGAGTTGCCCATCCACTTTATATCTTTGTTTTTGTTTTCGCTCCTACTGCTATGGCAGGTTCTCCTCTTCTCAGTTTCCCTTTGCTGACCACTTCTGTTGATCTGATCATCAGCCTTTTGATATCCTCAAACACCTCTTCTGGCTGCTCCCATGGATATATATCTCTATGCAGTCTTTCTAGCTGCATTCTCTCTTTGCAAATGGGTAGATCAATTAGATCCCCCTTGCTATCTTCTTCCTCTGTGGCCTCAACTTGCCACCCTACTGCAAAATTCAGCTCTGCAGTCTTATCTTCTTGTTGTTCAGTCACCTTCTCTAACAAACTTGCTTCTACCATTTCTCCTTATGCTAGTTGAATTCCATCTTCCTCCAGCTGCTCCTCAGAATGGAATTTTGATTCACCTTATGTTTCATGCCTCGGCATTGTAGTCATCATCAACTGTTCAGCTCCCTGGTTGAAATTTTTGAGCAATTCCTCAGAATTCTCCTCTGCTAACATCTACATGAATGTCTTCTCATGTCATTCATCTACTGTCTTTGGATGGTTCAACCAATCCTCCAGCATCTCCAACTCCATCTCCCATGGAGTGAGCATCTTATCTCCATGCTCTTCTTCTATTGTCAGCTTCAGTGTTGGAGGTGTCTTTGTTTCAGCTACCTAGCTGAAATCTTTGAGCCATTCTTCCAAATGCTCATCTTCTTCTCCTTTTGTTGGGGCATCTCCTAATGTTTTCCCCAATTCTTCGTTCGTGATAGTTTCTACTGGTTGTCCTTCTTCCTCTGCTGCACCTTCATCCTGTGCATCGACCTCCACTATGATGCTTGGTAGGAATACTCTTATCCCTCCAATCATCAGAATGCTCTTCTGATCTTCCTTCTTTATTAGATGTCCTTGATGATATAAACTCACCCCTGAGCTCATCTTCTCTGTCAACACCTCTCTCTAATCCAAAATCATCCTTGAGTTCATGAGACTTTCAGTCAATCTCATCTGCTCTCCCTTGCCCACCTGGAAATATGGGATTTTTCTGCTACCCACATGGAAGTATATGAGATCAATCGATCCCATCTCCATCAACACTCCTTGCTGACATGAACTCATGTCTAAGCTCCCAAGACTTTCAAAAAGTCTCATCACCTTTTCCCTACCCACCTGACAAATTGAGAATTTTCTACTACCCACTTGGCAGTCTATGAGATCAGTTGATCCCATCTCAGTGCCCTCCTAGCAATTTGAACTTTCAACAACACCCTCCTGGAAGTATACGAGACCTTCACTTGATCTCTTTCTATTGCCATCCTGGCAATTTGAAAGTTCATCTCTGCCCACTTGGAAGTCTATGAGATCTCTGCTCGATCTCCCCTCTACATCATCACTGAGATTTCCCCAGCTTCTGGTTCATAGGAATGAAACATCTCCTTTGTGGCCCTGAGGATTTTCACATACCTTAGCCACCTCCTCAACAACCTTTGCTTTCTTCTGGCCAACAATTTCTTGACTATCCACTTTTATTTATTCCTCAGAGGCCATTCATACACCCAATGTGTCTTTGCGTTCTCTTGCACCCGCAGTGCAAGCTCCTCTATTCTTTCCCTCACCTCAGCGAGTTCTTTATCCATCTCATATTTTCTCTACTGCTGGTGATTCTTCTTTCGACCATGTCCATGGCCTTCAATAGCCATCTTCCTATTCTTGTCTACCCTCCTGGAAAACTTGTTGTTGTCACTCTACAACCGTGAGTGCTTCCATCATCTCCTACAACCCTCTTGACTGTCTATTGACTGCTGCAGACCTTGCAACAATCATCACAAAGATTCAACATTCTGTCTTCTTCTTCTTCTATCTGTAATCAAGCTCAACACTCCCTTCCTTTGTCACCTACAGAAGTCAAATCCTACTTTGATACCACTTGGTGGTGTGTATCAGAGTATTTTCTTTATCTACTCTGCCTCTCTCGGCCTGCAGTCTACAGACATAAAGTGGCTCTGATACCACTTGATGGTATCAGACTGTATCCCTTCACAGTCCTCCTCTTGTCTGTGATATTCAAACAGAAAATCTATTGGCTCTGATACCACTTGATGTAGACCCCTGACCCTTAGGCCAAGATCTGCATAGGATCGTTCTTCTCTTAATCTGCAAAACTGAAATAGTTCTTTTGATACCTCATTGGAACCCAACGAATCTGATCCATAGGTCCTTCAGAAACTCCAACTATACGAACAAGCACTAGGGGCGAGCTTCACCTTCATGCAACCACGACGTTGTGGTTGTATCGGGATTTTGGTAACCGAGAGTTTGAAATGTAGTTGCCCAAACCACTGGTCACTCCATTCCCCAAATTCCTGAAATGGCTCAATGAAAAAATGGTCTCAGATCTTTTCGGGATTTTACGAACCAGGATTTCATGATGAAATGACTCCAAAATATCTCCTCCTCTTCTTCCTGAACCCCGAAATGCTGAAATGTTGAAACGGGCTCAACGACTCTGGCTCATGCTATTTCCTCCGAATGTTTTCGGGGCTTCGCGATTTTGCAAGCCGGGACTCCATGTCTCCCGACTCTTGGCCTCTCAACCACCTGAGGCCTGAAATGCCGAAATCTACTCGACCACGGTCCACTTTTTCAGGATTTCAGAATTCACAATCCTATAATTCCGACTAGAAACGGTTCTTGATACTTCGATCTCCCAGACCCCGAAATGCCAAAATGTCGAAATGGTTGCTTCCTCCGGGACCACAACCCTACTCCAAAGGCACGTCGCATTTCACTACTTCGGGGTTTTCAATGAAAAGTGCCCCAGCTCTTTGTCATCGGGATTGCCAAAATGATGAACCTTGAAATGTCGAAATCCCACTCCAAACAGTTTGAGTGGCTCCTGCTGCTTCTCATCCAATGGCTCACTTCATTTCACACTTCTTCCACGAAGTGTCTCCACCATCCGTTTCAGCTCTTCCACTACGTCACCTCTATGGATGTAACCTCAACGTATTTTTCCCTAATCTTTTGATCCACAGTTATCTTTGCTACTGATCCAATGGTAGTTGTTACTCCTTCCTAATCATGCTCTTCTTCCCTTCCTCTTGGAATATTTTCAAAGTTTCAACGGCCTCGTTCTTTGCTTCCTCTATGAGCTTAATTACTTTGCATATCACCTGCATTCTAGGAACACTATCCCTCTTGAGTTTTGTTCACTCTGAAACCTCAAAAGGTTTCACAACCTCGGCACTCCTTTCAGGGTCCCTACACACAACTGTGTTATCCGTCCTGAGATTTATTTACCTGAGCCTCAACGGGACTCACCCTTATGTGTCCTCAAAGGGAAATCTGGTGTCCTCTTGACGACCTTCTACTCAAGCCCTCCTTGTTGAGCTTAACAGAGTATTCAATAACTCTGTGAATGTCTCTCCTTGACACTTCTCTTATATTATAACTCGAAGAGAGTTATTCTCGGTGCACTTTATGCAACTGCTCAATGCCCTCCTGGCAGAGTTTCCACATGACCTTCAATGATTATGTTTTCTATGAAATTGAAACAGAGTTCCTCCTATGCACTCCTTGCACTCGTTCGATGCCCTCTTGGTAGAGCTCTACAGAACCTTAGACTCTCTATTATCTTTGTGATTTCCTCTACACAGTCTCACCTCCGAGGTATTCAACAACCTTGAGGTTTCTTCCTGGGTCTAATACTTCCTCTGGTGCACCCTCCTGGCACAACTTTGTTCAAATTTCGCAGAATTCAGAAGTGCATTCTATGCACTGGCTCAATGCATCCTGTTAAGAACCACACATCAATATAGCATAGAAAAACCTTAGGAAAAGTACTCAACGCCTTGAAAAAGAGATAATTTCAGATAATAAGCCTCTTCGAG
>SNQJ01S0008484.1:168545-191846 GCA_010110895.2 Picea sitchensis | reverse complement strand
TGTCTTACCTACACCATACCAAACATTAAGTTGTCATTTTTTTATATTTTGGCTACTCCTTTCGATTATGATATGTTTATTTACAGTGACCTACATCTTTATAATAAGGTCAACATGTTTATAATAAGGTGATCATATGTGTAAAGGATCAACATCACGATGACATAGATAACATCTTTATAATAAGGTCATATGTGTACGAATGTTTTCTTTATATAATAACGACATATACACCTAACATAAGTTTAGGGTTAGTATTTATGTATCTTATTAGTCCCTGCTAAAGCAGGGAATATAGCAATCAATTACTATCATTTCACCGATTAGGGTTGAGTTTCAAAAGCAATTACATATCTTTATCAATGAAAAGAGACAGAGATTATAGCTACAATTGAAGGGAAAAGGGTATGTGGATTCCATAAACCTAGAATATTATGGAATCGCCATACCCTTTTCCATAAAATATACTAACTATATCCAAAAACCAAAGACATGAAATATGGTATAACTACACATATTATATAAATATATTATCAAGGAAAAAATAAGCTAAATGCAATTTGGACATTTGAAAAAACAATTACAAGTTAAATGAGTACATCAATAAAAGATAACATACTAACCTTGAAAGCTCAAAATCCAAGCTATGGAGATCGAGAATTGGATTTGTTCAACCGGTGGGTGACGGAAAAAATAAACAGCTCAAACAAAAGACAAGAAGAGTGTCACAACTATAGCAACTGTGTCGCAAAGTCTCTTAAAGTTACGTATATATAGATAAAATAGTCAACGAGCCGTTAACACCGACCAATAAGATAGAAAAAAAAATCGTAGCTATTGCCACGAAAATTTGTCGCTATAGCGACGGAAATCCCAACTAGGTTAAATTAAGATTTTCGTCGATATTGCGACGAACTTTCGTGGCAGTAGCGACGAAAATCCGACCTTGTTTAAAAAAAATATTATACTAGTGGAAGCGTGGAAACTTTTCGTGGAATAATCCGCCCATATGCAATAGTGGTTGATGTCTATCTTTTGTACTCGTGAAACCCCGAATCCCGAAACCCCAAAGTGTTGGCCCATAGTCGTTCCATATTTCAGATTCCGGCAAACAACAGGGTCCTTTGTTTATTCGGCATTTGTAATCACTGAAAACCTGATTGACCTTTGTTCCTTCACAAAACTGTAGGAACATAGTAGAAACTATTGTTATAGGAACAACTCAAATACTGTAATGAATGGACTGGTAGAAAATGTTGGAGAACCTTCATCCGGGTTAGAAGTATAATAATAACAGTTCATACTATAGGTCACTGTGTACGGGGCATGACAAGTACCTAAATTCTTATATGGAAAAGATATAGGTATATACTTACTTGTAGGTGGAATTAAGTACAGATGTTAATAAAGAGTTACAGGTAATTTTCTATAGTAAAAACGATAATATTAGCCTTTACACGTGCACATAGAAGACAGTCAAGTTACCTACTATTCTAGTAGTCATGAAGATCCAGACTTGCAATCACAAGCATAATTAAATGTGCAGAACTGATTACTTTGACAAATTTCTGTTTGAAGTAAACTAGACTCGTGTAATAATGCCATTATGGATTGAATTGAATCTTACCTTCTCTTAAATTCTAAGCTTAAATGAAGTTGAATTACATCATAATTTTTTTTTTTTTATGGTAAATCTGAGGTTCATTACAAGAAGCCTATCATTATATAGGAGAAGCTGAAGTGGTTAAAGGGCTGAGGATGATATCATCATATCAAAGAAGCCAGTAGGATCTTAATCATACTGACGCCACGTCACATTCCAGAAGATTCCTATTCTAGAAACTTCATGAACCTATTTCTTATTTTAGCTCTCAAATGTCGCCGCACCCTACCTATATAGAAACCTGTGGAAACCCATGAGCCATCTATAGAGAAGCCTGTGGAAATCATGGATTTCCGCACTATGTACCATATGCATCCTACAACATCCTCCCAAAAATCATTCTTGTAGAGGAAAAAAGCAGTCACTTTTCTCAGGGAAAAAATCATTTTGAGAGCCCGATCACATGCTTGTAAAGTCATCATCAGGGTGAAAAAAATAATGTGTAACAAGGACAAAGACACTTGATTGTAGGTCGAAACTAAGGATTGTCCTTGAGGTTCATCTTTCCCTTGGAGATACGGAAGAGCATGTGCATGGGATGTAATATTTATGCGATCCTTACGTTAAATGAGAAGGGAGTAGCGGAAGGTATATAACACCTTCTGGTGGTGAGAGAGTTTGCAGACGTATTCCTTGAGGAGTCACCTGGGATGTCACCAGAGAGGGAATTGAAATTTACCATAGACCTAAAATCGAGGACTAAACCGATAGCAAGAACGCCTTATCGGATGTCGACCCCATAGTACAAGATTTGAGAATGCAACTGAAGGATTTGCTGGACCCGGGACTTTACATCCAAGTGTGTCACCGTGGGGCGAGTTGGTTATCTTCATACAAAATAAGGAAGGGTCATAAAGACTCTACATTGACTATCGTTAATTGAACAAAGCAATGATCAGGAATCAATATTCGTTACCAAGGATTGATGATTTGTTTGACCAGATGAAGGGTGCGATGATGTTCTCAAAGATCGAATTCAGATTAGGGTATCACCTTTTGCGGGTCAAGGAGGATGACATCCCTAATACCACCTTAAAGACTAGGTTTGAACATTACGTGTTTATTTTTTTCCGTTTGGACTGACGAACTCCCCAAGGGTATTTACGAGTTTAATGAACGACGTGTTCGTGAGTACTTGGAAAAGTTCGTCCAAGTAATCGTTGACGATATTTTGATTTACTCTCGGATAATTGAGTAGCATGATGCACACTTTCGCCCGGTACTACAATGTCTACGAGAGAACAAATTCTATAGGAATTTGTCTAAATGATGGTTTTATCAATTCAAAGCTTCACTACTTAGGGCATGTCATCTCTCGTGAAAGTATCATCGTGGATCCATAAAAGGTCGAGAATATTATGGAATGGACTGTGCCAATGATATCCCCAAAGTGTGTAGCTTCATGGTTGTAGTGGGATATTATTGATGGTTTGTCGAAGGTTTTGCGAAGATAGCAAATCCGATTACAAAATTACAGAAGTAGAACAAGAAGTTTGTTTGGACTGACAAATGCACAGAAGCATTTCAGAGGCTCAAATATCTATTGAAAACAACATCGATACTAAAGGTCCCTGATATGGATGCAAACTTCTTGGTATGCATTGACGCATCCAAGGAAGGCTTAGGCTAAGTCTTGATGCAAGATGGTCGAGTGATCGCTTACATCTCGAGAAAGTTTAGAAGGCATGAGGAGAACTATGTGATGCATGATTTGGAGTTTCTATCCATTGCTTATGCCTTGAGAGTTTAGAGCCACTACCTTATTGGATGGAAATTGAAATAAAAATGGACCATTGTGGACTATAACACATCTTTACACAACCGACTTGAACACGTGACAACGACGTTGGTTAGAATTTCTTAGAGAGTATGATTTCAATATTTATTACATGAAAGGGATAGTGAACAGAGTGGTGTATGTGTTGAGTTAGAGACCTCGCATATTTTGGGTGATTTCATCTTCATACGGATCTACATGAAAAGATTCTAACTTTACAGTGCAATGATGACTAATATAAGGAGGTCAAGCATTTTATCGGACAAACCACAATGATAGTACCAAATTTCAAGGATTTACTATGGACAATGAGGGATTATGAGATTTAAAATTTGAATTTACATACCGCCCAATGACGAATTGAGGAGTTTGATCTTAAACAAGGCTCACATAAAAGTGTACATGGCTCATCGAGAGTCACGAAGATGAGGGAAGACCTTAAACCCTTATTCTTCTTGAAAGGAATGAAGGTAGACATAGTTAACTACATTGCAATATGTCTAGAATATTAGCAGGTGAAGGTTGGACATATACATCCAAGAGGATTACTATAACCACATGCTATTCCGGAATTGAAATGGGAGGTCATTTTGATGGATTTCATTGTTGGATTGCCACTGATGGCAAGGCAACACGACTCAATATTTGTGGTAGTCGACACTCTAATGAAGAGTGCTCGTTTTATTCCTATGTGTATGAAGTATCAAGCACCTGACATAGCTAGAGTTTACTCATTCATATTCTAAGGCTGCATGGCATGCCTAAGAGGATTATATCCGATCAAGGATCAATATTTATTGGACTATTTGGACTAGTTTCCAAGAGGCATTGGGAACCCAACTAAAATTCAGTACTGTGTATCACCCTGAGACAGACAGGAAGACCAAATGAAAAAACCAAATCATGGAGGATATGTTGTGTATATAATTTATGGACTAACAAAAGAATTGGGAAGAATTCTTGCAACTGGTAGAAATCTCATATAACAACAGTTATCAAAGCGCCATTAAGATGTCGCCTTTCGATTTTCTTTACGAGCGATCGTGTTGGACGCCTCGAGTTGGGATCAGCTTGAGGATAGGGTCCTAGTGGGACTTGAAGCGATCCAAAAAATTTAATATTAAATGAAAACTATAAGAAAAGGGATCAAGGAAGTGCAAGATTAGTAGAAGAGTTATGTCGATATGCGTCGTGTCGACCGTAGTTACGAAGCTAGCGATTGAGTTTTCTTGCGGCTGAAACTGCATAAGAGTTCGATCAAGTTTGAAAAGGGTGATAAACTCTCTCATAGGTTCATGGGATCCTGGGAGATTGTGGAAAAGAGAGGGTCGTGGCCTATTGACTAGCCTTACCTGATCCTTGAGGTGTTTGAGGCATATGCACGATGTCATTCACGGCTCTGTTTGAGACATTATGTTAGTAATCTTACACATGTTTTCACTTGGGTAACTTGCAGGTATCGGATGAGAGTGCACTCATGGATGAGCGAATCCACATCATGGACCATCGCATTCGATACCTACGATGTCGAACAATAGATCAGGTCAAGGTCCAGTGGGACAAGTATTATTCACACTCGGCGACCTCGGAGGACGAATATGATATGCGCCAACATTTTCCATTTTTTTTTTTATAAAAAGACTTATGGTATTGTGATACACTTTTATCGAAACTTACATACTATGAAACTTCAGGATGAATTTTAAACCAAGATGAGGTGTATGTAACATCCCACTCCTATGTGCACCGAGCGAACTTATTCTTTGAGGACACTTGCTTGCAAGTGATCCAGATTATTATACTATTGGTCTTTTGATTATGATTATGAGATATTATGGATGTGATGATATTTTATTTTTCTTTATTTACCTAGACAGGTGATATTGACTGGGTTCTCCTCAGTGTGAAAGACTTTGACCTTGAGGATGGAGAGGCATCGATGAAACCCCTTGGATTTTGGATCGAGTCAGGGAGTGGATTGTTGGGTTGTTTTTTTTTTATATAACATATGTACATCTCATTAGATATTATGATGATTGATTATTATTAGTAACATGATTCATTGACGATGAACGTTGACGATAGCTTTCCGAATAGACTCACATGTGGAGTAGAGGGGTCATGAAAAAAAACCAGAGACTTTGAGGGAGAGGTGTGGACAACAGGCCTGCCACAACCAACTAGCACTCTCGTCGTGGCTCGAACTGTACGTTAACGATTACCTAGTTCAAGAATACCCACGATGTCATGAGGGAAGCCTATGATAGTCACTCATGAGGATTCTAAGGGTCGTGCAATAAGGAAAGGGCCTTATTCCTTAGAGGTCCTTAGTCTCCCACAAGATCACTTAGTGAAGTATTGAATCCAAGGGGTTTCTCTGTCTACCAAGTCACTCAAGAGGTGAGTGGAACCCTTGGAGAACATAGTGTGTCCTGAAGGGCATGTCACACAAGGAAAATGGAAAGAGGTGAGTGGCACCGTTGGAGCACGTAGTGCATCATAAAGGTCACATCACCTAGGGAAAATGAGAAAAGACGAGTGGCACCCTTGGAGCCACTAAGTGTGTCCTGGAGGGAACGTCGTGTTTCCAACGGGTAAGTGAATAAACCTAGTTGGCCTTAAAATGAATGACGTGATAAGTAATATTTAAAAACAATTTCCCTAATAAAAATGTTGCCCAACCTAGTGAAATTAAAATCTAGTCCTAAGTAACACATGTGGTCAAAAATAATAATCATAATTAAACATGTAACAAGAATGGGGTAAGAAATTCAATTAAATTATTAAAATCAAATTACAATGGGGGAATAAAATTTTAAAAGGGAAATGATTGTTTTATCTACATATGCTAATTTAATTTTTAATTAAAAATAAAAGGGGTAAATAGTTGTTTTCTACACTTGCTAAATTGAGTTTTAGTTAAAAAGGGAAAAGAGGGACACTTAAAAGAAATAGGAAACTAAAGGAAAAAGTGGAAACACAAAGAAAAAGGGAAACATAAGGAAAAGGCCGAATCTCTATCTTAGTAAGGAATCTTGCCTTTAAGAAGTTTCTAATTATGAAATCAACTAGGAATTAGTAAATGCGTAAGTCATTTAAGATGTGTAAGGGAATATTGCGACACAACGAAGCGTTTTTAGGAATGTTTTTAGGTGAGTGAAGGAAATAAGAATAATTAAATAATTAATGAAATTAATTTCTGATCCAACTAGGGGGATGGGTGACATGTGTACGGTGGAGGTTTTTTATGATTAAATTAATAAAAAAGAAATTAAATGAGAATTTGGGAAAGAAATCACTTAATAACTCTATAAAAATGATGGAGGAGGAGGAGTATGGGTATGATATTTATGCACAACGTTACACTGTTGAATTTTTTTCTTTACTGAACATAACTTCTGGGAGTTGAGATGCCTAGCTCGGGTAACGAGTGGTTGCCCGACCTTGCAAGGTGAGATGGGTGTTAACGGTTCTCTGGTATTGTTTGCATGGCCCCTTTGTGGCTCGGGGGGCTCAAGGGGAAGAAGAGTACCCCTAGCGTTGGCTGGGGGGTACCGGTGAAGTGAGTTCAGTCGGCAAGCGAGAGTTGGATGGAGTGCACGCGCGACAATGATTCGGAGCTGTCGCATTGGGCTATGGTACGCATGTGTTTATTTTTGAATGGTAGATTAATATTGTTCTTGCTCTTTCATGACCGTACTTTTATTGTGTAAAGAAATGTGTTTTACTCATCTTTTTTAATCAAAGAACTTAAAGTCATCATAGCCTTATGCTTGCTGCATTTTGAATTGATTTCCTTTGCAACCCAAACCGTGATTGATATGATTGTTTTGTTTTTTCTTTATTGATTATTACGAAGAATTTTGTGTTTTTCTCTTATTCCTTCAATCATCAGTAGCAGTCAGTCAATAGTCGAATTGACGGTCATCACTTCAGTGTTTAAAGACCCATAGATTCAAATGCCCTTATTTTTTGTGCATGGATGATGAGTGCAGGATACATTTTCCCAACTTCCTATCCCTTACTTATCTCTAAGTTGATTGATTCATGGCTGAATTATTTGTCTTTGCACCCTCTTGTGAACGAATATGTCTGCGTTTTTCTCTTACGATCAGTCTCGAATCCCTGTGTTTATGAGAATGAGCATCCTTTCATTTTGATTGATTTAATACAAAATGATCTATCCTTGCGTCTTTCTGTTGAGTATCTCTGCTTTGATTGATTCGTCTATGATTGATTGACATCTAATCTCTGCGTTTCCTTTATGCTAATCTTTGCTTCCTCCCCAAATTTTCTCTACTATTATCATTTATAAACAACTTTACTCCACAAATTTTCTTGATTTCCTACACCGCTTTTACTCGATTTTATTGGCATAAAGAACATCCTTAACTCTACATTTACCGATCATTGTAAATGGAAAATCCCTAAGTTTTTGATGATTCCAGCGTTGAGGAATGCTAATCGTCTGATTTATTTGTTTGCCATATAGGCGTTATCTATTGCGATAGTAACATGGTGATATCTAATAGATATATAATGATTTTTTTGAATTTTTAATGGATATATGTAATAACGTTGCAATAATGATAATTAACTCTGTGTGTTTTTAAAACTCCGCTTCCCTGAAATATAATTGTTGAAACAACGACTTCTATCAATGTTTTTCTCTACAACTTTATCAATGCGATTTCTATCATATCATATATTTTATACAACGAAATCATATCATTTATTACACCATGATCTTGGCATATTAACTACTTTTTACACCACGAATTCTGGGCAAATTACCCAGTTCTGACATGGCGAATACGCCCAACCATCACTCCTGTGTTGATTACATTAGAAGTGTTGATTACATTAGAATAGCAGTTGACAACAAAGTTATTAATGTTTACAACGAATTATTTAATCATTGTGTGCATAATTAAATGACTGCGCTTATGACAGTAAAACTTAATTGCATAATGGTGTTTTGAGATGTATTACACGATAACGAATTTATTATAACTGTATCATTTAAAGGACAATGAAATGACTGTGTTTATGAAAATAAAGCTTAATTGCATTATGGCGTTTTTTATATGTATTACACAACAATTTGATTTTAATGGATAGCAATTGTATTTAATGGATAGCGACTGATTCAATGGATATCAATTTAAATTTTGATGGAATAATATCGATTTCACATATATACTGCGAATTCAATATGCACATAGCTATATTTTTACTATGAATTAATATGCACAGAGATATATGTACTGCGAATTTAATCTACACATAGATGTTTATACAATGAAATTATACACGTGAGTGGAAGTGAATTTATTATGTATATATTGGACCAACGATTTTATCTGTATCGTTGACAACTATTGTCAATAGATGCAGTAATTATTATTATTACTCGTCAGAATTGTCGTTAGACAACTCTATCTAATATATCGCTTACTCCTGGTTAATTCCCTTATAATTATTAAATCCCTTAAACGAATAGAGATCTTGTAATTTGGACAAGTGTACATTATTAGACAACGATCTGATATGTATGTATGACAACGACTGTTTCCAGCGTGTCTCTATGTGAATAGTAACGATTTTTATCTGTATGATAGTGAAGCTTTGGTTGTTGTGTATGACAATGGTTTATTTTTATAATAATAAGGAATGATAATGTAATATCCTCCAAAAATAAATTATTATTAAGTTTGAAAATTCTTAGGAATTTATTTTCATTTTTGGTAAATTTGAAATTTGAAAATTATTGTCATTTATGGCAATTTCAAATTTTGAATTTAGTTAATTGTAATTATTAATATTATTGTTGGGAAAATATTTGATTTGCTCAACCAACTCTTTGACTATGACACTTGTAAGAAACAAATATTTTTATATTTATTGCTCAGAGACAAATGGAACAACCACGTTGCCATGACTCCATGAGTGGGGAACCTGTTGGAACTACCTCATGGCTGAATGTTACAAGTGGAAAATCAGGAATTTGGCCATTGGCAGCCCCTGGAAATCGTATTTGTAAAGTGGAAAAAATTCCCAATGGGAAAAGACCTAGGCACAAATTATTTTGGCATATGTAGCATATGGGAGGAGGCAGGATGTTGCCTATTATGCTAGAAAAATAGTATCACTTGTTGTTATGAGCATTGCTTTCCGAGTGTGGGGCAAGGAGAAGTTTCTGTAACTGAAGAAGGAATATAGTTAAAGAGGAGTTATTGAGTTCTCCCTCATGGATTCATGGTCAGGATAAGGGGTGAACGGAGAAAGTAGATTGGCTTTTTTGTTGTATGGTTGGGTGGAACATAATTTTTCCATTTGTTGTTTCAGCGTTTTGTTCATATATGTTCCTCTACTCTTCTCTGGTTGAATTTTTGTTGATTAAATAGTTGGTGGTATACTTTTTCTTGGGTGGATGTCCTAGTGTTTTATGGCTAATAGAATTGGAGAGCCACTGTGTATGGGACTTGTTGTAGGTACAATTTGATTTTGTTAATGAATAGAGTAATAAATCTACTGTAGATGCAGATTATTTTTTAATGAATAACATGATGAAAACTATGGTGTGTTAGTTATGGTAGGTACATAGGATATACCTCTAAGTTAAATAAAATAGAATCATTACACGGTTATTTTAATCTCTACCAGGCACGTGAAAACATACTTATAGATGTTCAAATTTAAGTAATATTAAACTATGAAATGCTAGACATAATTCTGGAAATATATAAACATATACGTGTATACATGTTTCTATGGATTGGAATATGAAAAAATATATAAATAACTAGGGGACATTCGATTTTTTCATGTACTAACGTAGACCCAGAAGGAATATAAAATAGAATTTCATATATGAATACATGTTGCTCGCGAACATAGAGTTTCTGAATTATAAAATATCTAATACACAGAAACTAATTATTGACGGTTTCATAGATTAGAATTCAAATTTTTCCATGTGAACTGACCATATAATTGAAACAAATAGTTACACTCTTGTTTCATTACAACAACACAGAGGAAAAGGTTTGGTATTGTAAATGCATAAAGCATGTTCATATCCCAGAGTGAGACCAATACTTAAATGAGTCTTACCCTCTACACAAAACTACGTTTATAACCCTCAAATAATGAAATCTTATTTCAATATGGGGTTTCCCCAATGTATTTTCTTTAAAAATTGAATATACCAATAGGAATCTCGTCTAAATTCCCATGATAACTATATTCTAGGAAATAACCATTTAATTTGATAGAACCTGGGTTAATATTTTTTTAAGAGCATTGTAAAATGGAATCCAAGTTCCTTTTGCATAGGATGTTGTCCTGGAATCTGAAGAATTTGAATGCACCCAGTCCTCTAAGGAGACCAAGAAGAATATAATTAGCGTTAAGTTGGAAGTAAAAAAAATTAAAATACTCAATGTAGAATAATTACGAGGGAAAAATGTTTACAAAAAGTAATAACAAAGATGAATATAAAGACTGGACATAGCTTGTGGTTCTGGGAGAAAATGTCATCTTTCCTCTTTGCATCAATGAGAAAGTAATCCATAGACCCGAAGGGATGGAGTGGGCTAAGGATTGCCTGATGGGTACCCTCGCAGCTAAACAGGGGTCCCATCATTAGATTATAGTAATCAAACTTTAATAAATCATTCCATAAAGAGTGTAAATAAATTCTAAAAATAAGAATAATAAGGAATGTATAGTATAAAACGTGACCTACAGGGTTACCTGATTGGATCACATAATAAGGTTACGATTTTATTTTTATAGTTAGTTAAAACAACCTTTGAAAACGAATAAAATGTAATCGCGAACAAAGTCTTGGAAAAATTAGATTTTCTTTCCTTGATGCGAATTAAATAAAATAGAACGGATAGGCATCCAAATCTGCAGGACAACAAATGAGGGTAACTCCTTGGTTATGTCCAAGGCTCTGAAATAAAGATACATGACGAGAGTCTTAAAATGTTTCCATGCTTGTTTACATGCGTTATAGAGTAAGTAGAGTAACTTTTGATAAAACCATACTTACAGATCTGGAGGGGACAATTCATTTAAACGTATCAAGGGTAAGGTGGTTGCGGGACTCATTATATCCGTAGAGAACTGTCTCATGATTCTTAAACCCTTTTACAATGTAACTGTTTGGAATACAATGAGAATGTTACAGGCTGAGTGTTACCATCATATACTTAGGCAAGAAAACACTCTATGCTTATAGTGGGCAGGGTTACAAAACAAAAAAAAAAATACGTGTTGTGCCACCTCTAAAACGAATCGGAACCTTGGAAAGCATTGAAATATGTACCCTGAATAAATTAAGAGATTGAAGGATCAAGATACTTCATTAAACAAAAATATAGAGCAACATCATATCTTCATAACTATAATTGAAAAACTCAAAGGAACGAAAATAAAAAATTTACGCCACATAATTGAAATGCCCTTCCACACAGATGAAAACCCACTTCCTAACTAGGGTAGAAAAGCCAAAAGAATTCACGAAGTATATAGTCAAACCATGAAAATATGAGTTATGACAAAGCAACGGGATCTCTGAAATCTCAAATAAGTGAAGTGTGTTATAGAACGCCATAAATTTCTTTGCAAGGGTTCATTTAAACCTTGACAGTCATATCTATGTTGACCTTGCATCAGACTTATGGCAATTGTAATGAAAGTTAGTTTAGGCTATATCTTATCCTTTTCTTACAGTTTAGTTAGATTTCTACTCTTACTGTCAGATCCGTTAGCCCTCGTGCCAAGGTTAGTTTTAATGAGAATGGTAAATAACCAGGAATAAGGAGCATGTATCGACTGTCTTATTACAATTTTATTGAGTTTTAACACTTTCAATTACTGAATGTCGTGTTATTAATAAATTATTCAATAAATGCCTTTCACATACGACCAAGGGATTAATCAATACATTCGGACTAGGGTCGTTATATGAAGTGATGTGTTTCCATAATATGCCTATAATTTGTGTGATTAGAATGAAAATTCTATGGTATATATATATATATAAGTAATTAATCTACATTCCACCTTCCTTGAGAATAGAATTGAAATAGTCTTTCATTTACATTTGTTCAAGGAAATGGTAAGTGTAAATGGTGGAAAGTATAAGAAGTAATAAAATCACCTTATAGTTATAGTTAAGAAATGTTTGAAGGGTATTGGAAGCGTTTGAATAATTATAATGACCCTAATAAAAAAAAAATAAGTGGGTAAATTTGGGGTACATTACATATGGTATCATAGCAAAGGTTACAACACTTGGACCTTAAACAGGGCTAAAAATGTTTGCTTAACATATGCTTTCTGATTTATGAAAAACTAACAAAACAATTACTATTACAAAGAAAAAAAAAAAATTGTTGTGATCATGGTAGCACATAATGAAGCTAAGATCATAATCGAGGATAATCCTGAGAAAATAGCCCCTGAAGAACAGAGGAAGAACAATGATGGAATTTCACCTATCGAGGTCATCGAAACCATGAGAAATCTCATTGTGGAACTACAAGTTTTCAAAGCAGACACTGAGAAACTGAAAAAGGCATAACCAGAATAGAAGGAAATAATTGAAGTACTTATGCATAGAATAGTAACAAAGAAGAGCCCGAAGGACAATAATGAGGAAGAATAGGTCAGTAAAAGGGCCTCCAAAAATTCTGGTCCTGAGGGAGAAAAAGGGGACAACTCTTTTCAAGGTACGCCATCAGCAGAAGATAAAACAACCATAGGAATAAAAAGGAAACATGTGGACCATATTGAGGGAGAGTTTAATAAAATCAAACTATCCACCTTTGATATGGAATCCGAGATAGGAGAGGAGACTGAAGCATGGTTACTAGACATAAAATAGTATTTCCAAATCTACAACTATTCCAGCAATATGAAGGTCAGAATGGCCATCTATAATCTGAAAGGAAAAGCTAGCATATGGTGGCAGGACCTGAAGTTGGCCAAGGGCCTAAAGGAAAAACAGATGGAGTGGTCATATTTTAAGAAATACTTTAAAAAACAATATTTATATAAACGTTA
Organism: Picea sitchensis; assembly: GCA_010110895.2. Taxonomy (NCBI): domain Eukaryota; kingdom Viridiplantae; phylum Streptophyta; class Pinopsida; order Pinales; family Pinaceae; genus Picea; species Picea sitchensis. The sequence continues at coordinate 178,326 of SNQJ01S0008484.1, read as the reverse complement.
CTATGAAATAAAAACCAAGGTGTTTTCTAAACTACGACTCGGTCAAATGTCTATGGATGACCTCATAAACAAATTCCTGGAATTATTAAGGTTTGTACCTTATATCTAAGAGGATAAAGTAAAAATCCAGCGATTCCTAAGTTGTTTACTATAGTCCTATAAGGACAGAATCGAATTCGAGAACCCTAAGTCCTTAAGTTAATTTTTCAGGAAGGCCCGAATGTGTTACGACCAATACAAACAATGGTCAGAATTTTCCAAGGCTTGGAAAGACAAGAAACCAGACCAAATGAACCAATGGAAGAAGGGATATTAACTAGCCCCTTTCTGAAACACAACCAAGAGGTTTCCAAGGAAATATTTTCACTCGAATAACCAGAACACCCGAGGAGGTGGTAAACTAGTTAATCTAGGAACAAAGAAGTTTGGAGAGAACCCTAGAGAACCATTAAAATGATGGGAATGTGGAGAACCCCACTTAAGGAGGAATTGTCCATGTTTAACATCAACAAACAGGACTACGGGTCACAAACTATAGAAAGCCTATACAGTGGGATATGTGGGCATAATATTTCATCGGATCGATGCAACCGTGGATGACCGACAAGATCATCACCAATCCATTGTAGTGGAAGTTGAAGGTAAAGTTAACGATACTTTTTGTTTCTATTTTAATTGAACCAGGAGCTACTTTGAGTTATATTTCTCTTGGTGTAGTGGATTCAAATAAACTTTAGAAAACAATACATGAAAAATATTGGCTAGTACAACCAGCAACATGAACAAAAAGAAAAGTATTTTATTTTATTTCTGACTGTGAGTTCAGTTTAGGTTGTCAAAACACAAATATAAATCTCAATATTCTACCATTAGGATATTATGATATAATTATCGGAATGGACTCGTTAGAAAGGCATAAATCAATTTTAGATTGTTATGAAAAATCACTCAAGTATAAAGATGAAAACAACATTATTAGGACAATAAAAGGCATACAAAAACCAGTCTCAGTTAGGCAGATATTAGCAATGAAATTTAAGAAGTGAAAGAGAAAAGGTTGTCAGATTTATTCTATCCAAGTGACAAATCTATTGGAAAAAGAAAATAAACCTAGCTTAGAGTATTTTGTCATCTTTCATGATTTTAGAGATGTGTTTGTTGACGAGATACCTGAATTACCCCCAAGGAGAGAGATAGACTTTTCTATCAATCTACTACCTGGTTCAACTCCTATATCGAAGGCACCCTACCGAATGAGTTTACCCGAATTAACAATGTTAAATGTTAAACTATAGGAGCTATTGGACAAGGAATATATCAAACCGAGTGTATCGCAATGGGGAGCACCGGTTCATTTTTTTAAAAAGAAAGACAAAACTCTAATATTATGCATTGATTACAGATGGTTAAACAAAATAACTGTTAAGAACAAATACCCCTTACCTAGAATCAATGATCTGTTCGATCAAGTAGGTGGGGCAAATAATTTTTCTAAATTGGATTTAAGATATGGTTATCACCAGGTTAGAATAAAATATGACATAATTAAAACAACATTCAGAACAAGATATGGACACTACAAATTTGTTGTTATATCGTTTGGCCTCACTAATGCACTAACAACTTTTATGTGTTTAATGAACAACATTTTCAGTCAGTACTTGGATAAGTTTGTTTTGGTATTTATTGACAATATCCTAGTGTATTCTAAAATAGAAGAAGAAAATGGATAACATCTAAGGATATTATTGCAAACTTTAAGAGTAGTAGACCCGGATAAAGACTTCACAGTCTGTGTCGATGCGAGTAAAGAAGGTTTGGGAGGTGTCCTAACTCAAGAAGGGCACGCTATTTGTTATGTGTATTGAAAACTAAAATGGCAAGAACGAAACTATGTCACTCATGACTTAGAGTTATCAGCTCTCATCCATGCTTTAAAGATATGGCGACACTATATAATGGGCAAAAATTTTATGTTGTTGATTGATAACAATGGTGTGAATTTTTTTTATAGTCAACCAAACCTTAACGCAAGGAAAGCAAGATGGTTGGCCTTATTGAGCGAATTTGACTTCAAGGTAATACACATCAAAGGTAAGGAAAATAAGGTGGAAGATTCTTTATGTAAAAGAATTCATGGGTTGTTTGAGATGAACATTAGCAGGGATGAAAGCGATTTTGAGCAAAGGATAAAGGCTACAAGTAATAATTATGAAATTTACATTAAAACAATGGCAAATTTATGAAATAATGCAGAAAATTTAGACAGAACAGATCTGAGTTTGGACATAAATGGTCTACTAAGATTAAAAAATAGATTATACATACCAGATTCTACAGAATTAAAGTTAACAGTTTAGGACGAAGTGCACAAGAAACCATATTCTGGTGATCAGAGATACCAAAAAATGGTAACAACACTAAGGAAGTTATTTTATTGGCCTAATATGAAGTGTGAAATAGGATAATACTCATCTAAGTTGCAATATTATCAATAGGTGAAAGGTGAACACCAACACCCAACCGTCCTATTGCAGCCTCTACCAGTGCTAGAATGGAAATGGGAGACTATATCACTGGATTTTATCACAAGTTTGCCTAGAACTCAAAAACAAAATGATTCAATTATGGTAGTAATTGATAAGCTTAGTAGTTCTACACACTTTATTCCTATAAAGTCTACTTTTAAAGCCATTAGCATTGTTGAAATATTCATGAATTTTTTTTTTAGACTGCATGGTATTCTTAAAATGGTGATTTCAGATAGAGACATAAAATTCACATCTACATTTTGGAAAGAATTGGTTGTAGGGTTAAATACTAACTTGAATTTCAGCACAAGATACCATCCACAAACAGATTGGCAAACCGAACAAACAAACCAAATCGTGGAAGATATGCTACGAATGTATGTAAGGATGAAATCAAGTAAGTGGGAAGACTACCTTCACTTGGTGGAATTTGCATACAACAATGGTTACCAGACATCGACTAACATGAGCCCCTTCGAAGTATTGTATGAAAAAAAGTGTACAACTCCGATTAGCTAGGATAATCCAGTTGAAAGACTCATGGTGGGGTCAGAAATGCTCCAAGAAATGGAGAGTATGGTAAGAAAACTACAACAGAATTTAAAATAAGTATAGGATAGACATAAAAGTTACGCAAACCTAAAAAGAAGACACAGGAATTCCAAGTGGGAGACCATGTTTATTTAAAATTTAAATCTAGAAGAGCTTCACTAAAGCTAGGAAATTGTTCCAAGTTGGCGCCCAAGTTTGGTGGCCCTTTTGATATCTTATCTCAAATTGAACCCTTGGCATATCAACTTGCACTTCCTGCAAATCTAAAAGGTCCTAATGTATTTCATGTGTCTTTGCTAAAGAATTATGTTCATGATCCTACTCACATGATTGATTGGAACATGGTGAAGGTGGAACGAGAAGTCCAGTTCCAAGTGGAACCTCTGTGCATTCTCTACAGGAGAGAAATAACACTACGGAACAGAACCGTCACACAGGTAAAAGTGCAATGGAAGCATTTTAGTCCTAAGGAGGCCACTTGGGAATTGGAGGGAGATTTGCAAAAATATCATCCAGCCCTGTTTCGAGAAAGGAACGAACACTGAGGACGTTGTTGCACTGAAGGGGGAAAGGATGTAATATCCCCCAAAAATAAATTATTATTAATTCTGAAAATACTTAGGAATTTGTTTGCGTTTTTGGTAAATTCGAAATTGGAAAATTATTGCCATTTATGGGAATTTCGAATTTCAAATTTAGTTGATTGTAATTATTATTATGATTGTTGGTAAAATATTTGATTTTCCCAACCAACTATTTGACTATGACACTTGTAAGAAACAAATATTTTTATATTTATTGCTGAGAAACAAATGGAACATCCAAGTTGAAATCAGCTGACCATGACTCCATGAGTGGGGAGCATGTTGGAACTACCTTAGGGATGAATGTTAGAAGTGGAAAATCAGGAATTTGGCCATTGGCAGCCCCTGAAAATCAAGTATTTGTAAAGTTGCAAAAATTCCCAAGGGAAAAATACCTAGGCACATATGCTTTTGGCATATGTAGCATATGGGAGGAGGCAGGACGCTACCTAGTATGTTCGGAAAATAGTATGACTTCCTATTATGAGCACTGCTTTCTGAGTCAGAGGCAAGGATAATTTTATGTAACTGAAGAAGGACTATATATAAGGAGGAGTTCTGGAGTTCACCCTCATGGATTCATGGTCAGGCTAGGGGGTGAATGGAGAAAGTAGATTGGCTTATTTGTTCTATGGTTGGGTGGAACTTAGTTTTTCCATTTTTTGTTTCAACGTTTGGTTCAAATATGTTACTCTACTCTTCTCTGGTTGAATTTTTGTTGATTAAATAGTTGGTAGTATACTTTTCCCTGGGTGGATGTCCTAGTGTTTTGTGGTTGATAGAATTGGTGTGGCATCCCCAAAAATAAATTATTTTTGAAATTTAAATTTGTTGGGAAAGTATTTTGTTTTTAGAAAATTCGAATTTGGAAAATTTTTGCCATTTATGGTAATTTCGAATTTCGAATTTAATAATTGTAAGTAATTATTATGACTCTTGGGAAGAGATCTGATTTGACCCAACTAATTAATTGACTATGACACTTGTATGAAAACAAAATATTTTATATTGATTGGAGGAGGACAAATGGAACAACCATGTTAAAATCAGTTGACAATGACTCCATGAGTGGGGAACATGTTGGAACTACCTCTAGGTTGATTGTTACAAGTGGAAAATCAAAGATTTTGCCATTAGAAGCCCCTTTAAATCAGGGATTTAGAAAGCTATGAAAATACCCAAGGGAGGGAGAAACACCTGGGCAAAAAGATTTTTTATTGATAAATAGCATATGCCAGGAGGCAGGACGCTGCTAAGTATGCTGGAGAAAGAGACGATTGATTTTTTATTTTTTTCTTGTTGTTATGAACACTACTGAGTGAGTGTGAGGCAAGAGGAATCAGAGAGAATTGAAAGACATTGTTGAGGAGGAGTTTTCCAAGTTTTCCCTCATGGGTTCATGGTCAGGCTAGGGGGTGAATTGGGCAAGTGATTTTGGCTACCCTGTTCTATGGTTGGGAGGAATGTGGTTGTTCCCTTTGTCTCCCCGCGAACTGGTTCATATATGTACCCTTTCCTTCTCCATGTGAATGATCTTAATTCTGATGTAATGTATTTATTAAATCTGAATTGAATTATTTCCCATTTCTGTTGAATGATTTAGTCACAGTTGCAGTGTGACTATTAAATTCGGTATAGATATAATAGTCCTGGGCGAAAATCTATCCAAATGAGTGATATATAAATCTAATAGCATGCCTTATGAATCTAATGCTGAGCAACGTTTACGGTTGAGTTAAAGACCGATTGAATACTAGAATTGTTTTTATTTTTATTTTTCTTACGACAAATTAGGGTCGTTATATTTTTTTATAAGTCTTCATACTTGTGTAAGTCTTTATATTTTTCGGTAAGAAGTCATATACAGGGTTTGGTTTGAGGTTTTAATTATAGACCTATGATTTCAAAGTAAATTGAATAATGGTCAAACATATATACAGATATACTCTTATGTATTACCACTAGAACTAAACTATACGCATTAGAATGGCAATTAAATCTCTACAGCAGTGAGGATTAGAAATGGCATCATACATTTATCAAGTCTCAGTATACGCATCCTAAAATTGAAAGTGCAAACTATTACCAGTAAGATAGAATTACCCTACAAGGTAAAAGTATGATAGAAATGAACATATATGTGTAAGTCTGTATGTATATTATATATATATATATGTGTGTGTGTGTGTGTGTGTGTGTGTGTGTGTGTGTGTGTGTAGATAAGTAAGTATTCACAGGGTCAAATCTTAGCACTTGACTTAGATAAACCTCGATCCTAAATATTTTCCAGCAATAAAGAAAATAGGAATACGTCAAAGTAACAAGACACTAGAGTCTCACTGAGGTAATACGAAATATCTGAGAAAACAAAAGAAAAATATTTTAAAGAACAAAGACCATAGATATTCCTTCCGGATACATTTTTATAAAAAGATTCAAAGAAAAACCTAAATACTACTTAAACGACGACCTTAATAACCAAGTGCCAGTCTAAGATACATCCAAACAATGAAATGAGTTGATTAATACAATAGCCATTACAGTGTTCAATTAAACCGGAAAGTAATTCCTGTAGGAAGATCTTTAGAATTTTCAATTACTAATTCCCATAGGAAAACCTTTGAATTATCATTACTCATGACTGTCGAACCTTAAACTTAAGAATACAGTTGGGAATTTTGCCCCTCTTTCCAAGCCATTATGGGAAACCAAGTGCCTTTATCGAACGTTTACAATCTGAAAGCTTGTAACCCTATTTATTGGGTCTCCTGAGTGGTTACCAACAAAATAAACTCGAATACCTTTTATATCACAGACGAAGAGGGAGATTCGAAGTCCTTGCATGTACAAAAGCCTGGAAGAATTATCAATCATGAGAATCAGTAAGTTATTTACAAGAAACAAGAGAACAGCAACAAAGTGATAATTATTATTAACAGAATATACCATAGAATACTTAACATCCGATTTGGTGGTCTCGTCCTTTTCTCTCCTTACCGCTTTTCCCCTGGATGGATGTCCGGGCCGTGGGAGAAGCGCGCAACAAATATCTGATGGGTCCTCGCACTAACAAATCCCATCGTTAGTGTTTATACCAGTACTCAGAATGAAACAAATTTAATTGAACAAAAGCACAATTACAGTGAAGAACGAATTTAAACATAGTAAAATAGACGATGGTATTGGCTTCCATAATACACAGACAATTATAATTCGAATTGTGACAAAGATAGGTTTCAAACCAAAACCTTACCCCCAAATGTCGGACTCTGAAACCCTCCCAAAATAAAGACTATAGAGGGTAATGAGAATAAGCAGTCACCACAGGCCATGTTAGGACCAGATCCCTACGAGGTCGCCTTGCAACAGTTAGCGTCACCAATACAAGAAAATTGTTGATGCAAATTTTAGTCGATGAAATAAATACCGTTATAAAATACTCACAAAACCTTATATTCAAGAGACACATACCATAAGGAATTTTCCAGGAACTGGGCGTGAACATGATAAGTAGGATTTACATTTATACCAAATAAGAATAGCTATGGGTTCCCTTGAAAGGACAGATAAGGGTTTGAATGTAATGCCGACGGAGGGACTCAACCTTTGCAAAGGAAAGATGGAGGGCAAAAGAGTGGTCACACACAGGGTACCCTAGCCCTTTTAACACAAAAAGAAAACCCGCATGTATCCGATCGTGACCTCATCTTATAACCACCGGGTAAGAGCGTGAAGTGGTGTAACCTTGGCTTATCAAAATCCTCAACTAACTACCAAAAGTATAAACTGACAAGTCACTGAACTTTGAAAGAGAGGAGATGGAGTGCCGAATCTCTCAATATACCAAAAATGAAATACACGTAAATCTTTGATAAGAAATACAAGTAAAAGTACCTTCATTGATTTGAAATGCCAAATCTCTACGCCTCTGGTTTAAAGTTACGATAGCGTGATATAAAAACTTATCAGCGAAATGGGACAGGTCGAGTAGAATACTGAATAACAACCTCTCATGTACATTTTCCCCTCATCCAAAAGAACCCCACACAGAGCCGGTGTTTTTTCTCTTGAAGAGTCACAATGACAAGGAAGGAGCTCGCCTAAACTTTAAGTGGAGGGTTGATGCAGGAGCATTTCTCCAAGCCATCTATGCACCATCTAGACAACACATCAAAGCGGGCATTCAATGGAAGGAGAGAGGCACAACCCTCTCGTTTTTCAAATTTTGAAATTGTATTAAATGTTGTAAGGCCGAAGAGCCAAAAGTCATGCATGTGTGTAGGATTTAGATAAAGGTTACCTTAAATAGTTGTAAGGATGATATTTAGATCCGATTCGGACTAGACAGCCATTCAATGTAATTGAATGTAAATTAATGAGAGTTGGTGAGGATGGAGGGAAGCACTCAAGGAGCCCCCTTTTGTAAAAATAACCTTTGTATCTGTAGGTAGTTAGTCGGTAGAGAGGTAGGGAAGAGAGAATAGAGAGAAGAGAAGAGCCAAGACTCTGTTGCAGTCTGAGCTTGAACACATTGTAATCAGACATTCTTGATTAATACAAACAGAGAAGTTTTTCCTGCATGTTGTTGTTCATGTGTTTATGAGTTCATGAATGAACATCTCTATGTGTTGATGATATGCTATAGATGTATGTTAGATGTGCATTTGTAGGGATAGATAGATTTCCTTATCTGTTGAGTTCTTTGATTTTCAGGTTTGGGTTCTTTTTGGTTTCATGCAAGAGTGCATGACAGAGTACTACTGTCTCTGAAAACTAGTGCAGGAGTGCACTTTTGAATTCTACGGAATTTCAGACAAAGACGTTCCAGGAGGGCACACCAACTAAATTCATTGAATAAAGGAGGAAGCCTCAAGGTTGATGAACACCTTGAAGGAGAAACAATGTAGAGGAGAGCACAGAGAGGAGAGGAGGAATTGCTGTGAATTTTGTAAAGGCTCTGCCAGGAGGTCATTGAGAAAATGCATAGGATGTGTTAAGCCCTAATATTGGCTCATTACCCCTTAATTGGGGCATATTAGATTAGTAATGTTATTTTATTTATGTCGGCTTTAGGCCATTAGTTTTAATTTATATTAGTAATGTTATTTTATTTATGTCAGCTTTAGGCCATTAGTTGTAATTATACCTCCTAGTCTCCTATATATACCAAGGAGACATTTTCATTTTGAATAATCTTGTACTTGAACATTTAAGTGGGGTAAAAGGAGGTTTCCCCCTCGAAGAGGCTTATTATCTGAAATTATCTCTTTTTCAAGGCATTGAGTACTTTTCCTAAGGTTTTTCTATGCTATATTGATGTTTGGTCCTTAACATATGGTATCAGAGCTCAAGGTCTTGGGGTTTCGCTACTACATCTGAGACACTGTGGAATTTTCACTATAACTTTTTTTCTACAACGTTTTAGAAGGAACGGCTTGGAGGGTATTTATAATATGGATCAAGGTACGTTGGGTTAAAAATTGAGCTCTTTATGCCTTATACTTTCGGAGATACATCCTGTACAAGATAGGGTTCTGGAATCATCCTGAAATGAGTCATTGCGGAATTTTCGCTATAAAATATTTTCTGTAATGTTTCAGACCCTGAACTCCAGAGGCCATTTAGTATTGTATCTTTGGTAAAACGTTCAGCTTCTGGCTCATCTTAAATTTGTAGATACACCCTATGTAAGATAGGGTATCTGACTAGCCCTATTGACTGGTCTCAAGAAGGTGTTCCAAGTAAAACAATCATAACTTCTTCTTAGAGTATCCAAATTGTTTGGGAGTGGTTGCATTGGATCGTGGACAGTCTGTAGTATTTTGGGTGCGAGTTTCATAATTTTATATCAATTATTTTGTGTGGGGCACACTATACAAGTGATATCTCCTGGAAAGGCCAAAATTCGGCAAGTTGTGGGGAAGTTACGTAAATTCCACTTGGCACATCCAATTTTGATAAGACCTATGGAATTGCAGAGAAGAAATATTAGAGAAATACATAAGAGAAAATTTCATACCCAGAAGGGCCAAAAATTGGGAGATACAATAGAAGAAATATTGTCTAGCAGAACCACCTCAAAATCAAGGTTCAAAAGTGATACTTGGCCAACAT
>SNQJ01S0008484.1:140144-168495 GCA_010110895.2 Picea sitchensis | reverse complement strand
TCTTGTACTTGAACATTTAAGTGGGGTAAAAGGAGGTTTCCCCCTCGAAGAGGCTTATTATCTGAAATTATCTCTTTTTCAAGGCGTTGAGTACTTTTCCTGAGGTTTTTCTATGCTATATTGATGTTTGGTTCTTAACACCTCTCGAACAATTTAAACCCACATCTAGTCGTCCCCCTGACACTAGGTCCAGTTTCACAGTTGCTTCCACTCATACTTCACATATATCCCCAACCAAGGGCAGTCTTGAGTCTCACCACATCTTGAATTCATCCATGTTCTTCTTCAGTTCCTAATCTCATCCAGTGGATTTCATGAAGCCCTTTTCTTCTTGGAGTCGCATCTCCCTTTTTGTCGACATCAACACAGTTTCCAGAAGGGAGACAATATCTTGACTCTCATTACCTTTACAATGAGGAGTCTCAGACGACATAGGGAGAACCATAATTGCTCCCTTTTATCGTTGATCCCCACAACATTCGAATTCAATACAATCTGATGTTACGGTGGGTCTTACTTTGCAACTATTGCAGTTGTTTTGTACTAGCTGAAGACCTATAAAATTTGTTGGGCCATCAATGCTTGTGAGTCATCGACACTTCTTACATGTGTCATCACCTCTTTTCAGAGTATGTTCACCATTAGAATTGTCATCTGCCATTATCAAACCGCCCTGGAGGGCGCTGTAGTTATCTACCTCATCATACAGCTTCAGTTACTTTCTTACACATTTGAGTTACATGACACGAGTATGGGGCATGCCCGCCTCGTTTGTATACAATTTCTATTTCCCCACACCTAGAGAAAGGTTTGGGTTCCACTGTTTCCCCTCTCTCTCCGAGGGATCGCTCATGCAGTTCCTATAAACACTCTTTCTTATAATGGCACTCTCATTAGAAGAAACATTGATGTATTTCAGCTATACGTATGATCCTAACCTCACACATCAATGGGGCATTTGTTATCACTAAAATTTCATCCGCAAATGGTTACAGGAATCTAGCATATCCAAAACACCTATTAGTTCATTCATAGCCCCAAAAATGCATTTCCAAAAGGCACAAACTATACAACTGGTTAAAAAATTAAGATGCTCAGGATAACTACAGGAAGTGCGTGCACATGCGCAAGTCATAAAAATAAAAAAAGATGCACATGTGTTCGATGCACGATTGTGTACACAAAAATCCGTGCACACCTGAGAATGGCGCATTTACGTTTCTTGTCGGCCCCTCACCCACTTCTGGTTCAACTCCCAAGTCGATTTGACCCTCAAATCCAAGCTGAATCCGAGTGGGGGGGGGTGGTCAAAGACCTAAGGGTGCCCTAAAGGGCCCCTTGTTCACACTAAATACCGGTTGAATAATGCCTCAAAGATTTTCTATAAAAAGATGCCATGGGTGCACTATGAATTCAAGAATATCATTGTATTGTTATGCTACCTCTATTCTCCTACAAGGAACCTCTTTCCTCAATTGCTCCTATAAATGAATAGTAGCTTATGTAGAATGGTGAGGGAGGGATCTTTCTCCTCCATGACCAAGATTGGATTAGGAAAGGTGGAATATTTCACCAATGAGTTGATCTCTACGGTTTGTTCAATCAAAACCCTCAAAACCCCCAAGTATCATGGGTTCTCTAACAAGAATCCAGACATCAAAATGATAATCAACATAATGAGAGAATAGAGGCCCCTATCTCTCTTTTATCCCCCCTGTTCACATTTTCCCTCCAAGTGAGATTTACTTTACTTTTATTATTCTTTAATTAAATCACTTTATTAATTAATTAGCCTTTTTTCCTCTAAAAAGTGATTTATTCGTCCCTATGGCTTCTTCAACCATTGAAAGTCACTTCTCATCATCTAATCTTGTAGTTCTCTTCCTCCTGATTCCGATGAGCTATTACACTAAGTGGTTTCTACAAGTGTTATTCCCAAAATGACCTTCTTAGTGAAATTAATTAAAATATGACCCATAATAACTCAAAATTATGGAAATTGTCGGAATGCAACGAAACCAAAGCCAAGTTGTGTGGAATTGATCTTGATGATGAAATATGATGAACGATGCAAGTCGGGCCCAATAAAACCCCTCAATATCTCTTGAGCTCATTGTCACCCCCATCTCTCTACTTTGGTAATAATAACACTATATAACATAATAATTTCCAAAAATGGGGACATTACAATATTCCACCAGAAAGTTCATCACAACACAGACCTAACAAAATACTGAAATATTTACTGTGAAGGTTAATTTCCTTTAGATCTCAAATTCTTTAATTATAGTTTTTTTCTTAAAATGTATGAAATAGAATGTGAAAAATAGATAACATAAATAAATACTCACACACCATCCACAAATAAACACAAGATATTTCCTGGGAAACCCAATACGAGAGAAAATCTAGCTAGAAGGTGAGGTCGCTCTGCTCTCTTTTCTTCAAATGCAAGAACAAAAAGAGAGTTACTCTCTATGGAGTTTCCTTTGACCCTATGCCTTGTATAGATGCTACATATTCTCTCCTCCTCTTTTATTCTCTCAAAATACCACTCCTAGGTTCTCTACTCAATTATGGAACAAATACAATGCTAAAGAATGGAACCCCTTCTCCTCCTAGTGGCCCAGTATTTAACATAGCCTGATATCCATTTAGGTGTAGGGTTTTGACTTCCTCAACCATGAATTTTGATAAGGTTTTGGACCTTATAGAATATTCTTGAAAGTCCAGACATGAATATCCCCATACATTTTGAGTAATGGGGGTTGACTTGGCATCCACTCGTACCACGGTAGGTCAACTTTTGAGAGGCATAACTTTTGCATATGAACTCTGATTGAGGTGATTCTCACACCGTTGGAAAGGTATCACTGTGTAGAACACACTGATATGGACTTACGAGGTGGACTTCTCTATTATAAGAGTGTTGTATGTAGATCATATTTTCATCCTAGGTATTTGAATTCTTTTGATTGTAACTCCTCAAAAGTAGCACCAAAGTCCCGTTGACTACTTTTTTTTTCCCATCCATATGGGGATGGAATGTTGTATATATTTTCAACTTAGTGTCCATCTTCTCCCACAATGTAGTCCAAAATGTGTTGAGAAATTTGGTATCCCTGTCTGACATCATGCTCCTTGGTATGCCAAAGTGCACCCAGGCCTATTCAAGGAACATGTTTGTGGTTGATTGTCCTTTGATGGTATTTTTACAAGGAATGAAAATGTACATTTTTTTGAACCTGTCAACACCACAAATAGATAGTCATGTCCCTTCCTTGTTGTTGGTAAACCTCCCAGAAAATCCATGGAAATGCTTTCCCAAGGTCAATTTTGTAAAGGTAAGGGATGATATAGACCTTGCTTCATGATATTGGGTTTGCTAGTACAACAATGTATACATTCTCTAATATATCGTGCTACATATTCTTGCGCTCTAGGCCAGTACACATACCTCTCTAAGTTGGCAACTGTCTTTCCAACACCAAAATGTCCTGCAACCATGGAGGTGCGAACCTCTCTAATAAGCTATAATCGTTCAAATTCATGGACAGATAGCTTGTCGATCTTGTAGAGTAACTTATTTGGGAAATTATACTTATCCTTGCAATCAACATATTCTATATGAATTTGTCCATGTAGCTGTTGATCACCTCCTTGAAGTCCTCATATTCCATGTATGTCTCTCTGTATGCATCATGGGAAAAAGGATCCATGTGCATCAAATTTCCTAAATTTTTAATCTTGGATGTGGGTGGCCTTGAAAGCATGTTTTCCAACCTATTTGTTTTTCCCTTCTTATACATAATGACTAGATGATTTTTTTGTAAAAACCCCATCCACTTGTAATGTATGGTTTTCTCTAGTTTACTTTGGGCTTGCAAATACTGTAGTAGTTGGTGATCTATGTGGATGATGGTGTCCTTTCACATTATATAGTGCTTCCACTTATTAACATCTTGAACTAGGACATATAGTTCCTTGTCATAGGTAGGGTAGTTGAGAACTTCTCGATGAGATATTTCAGAATGATACCATACATGCCTTCTTCCTTGCATAAAAAATACTCCCATGTGATACTCACTTGCATCTCTCTCCACTTCGAAATGTTTTTTAAAGTTTGGTAATGCGAGAATTGATGTTTTACTGATCTTTCTTTTTATCTCATCGAAAGCCTTCAACTGAATCTTCCCCCACTAGAAACTTCTGCAAGTACTATGATACCCCAAAAAAACTCTTAACTTCAATGGTATTTGTAGTAATTGGCCATTTAATGATGGCCTCCATCTATGTGTCAATACCCCAAAAATACACCAAAGACTGATGAGAAAACTCACATTTCTTGAGGTTAGCTAGCAATTGGTGCTTATTCAGAGTCTCTAACACATACATGAGATGTGATATGTTCTCTTGCTAGGTAGCACTATAAAATAGTATGTCATCCAAATAGACTATAGAAAATTAATTTAATCGATGTAATACATTATTCACCAGTCTCACAAATTTTGTTGGTGCATTACATAAACCAAATGGAATGACAGACCATTCATACAAACCATGCCTTGTCTTGAAGGAATTATTCCAGGTGTCTTCTTCCTTGACACGTACTTGGTGGTATCCTTATTTGAGATCCAACTTGGTGAAGTATTTTGCATGTTTCAACTGATCTAATAGATCATAAATCTAAGGTGGAGGGTATCGATTTTTTAATGTAATATTGTTCAATACTCTATAGTCCTTGATGTCTCATCCTTATTTGGAACAATTATGATAGGTGAACCACGAGGTGAGGTGCTTGGTCGAATCATGCCTTGCTCCAAAAACTATTTCAAATGCTTCTTTACTTCATTTTCTTCCAGAATGAACTGTCTATATAACCTAATATTCGGCATGGGGATTCTAGAAATAATTGTATTTCGTGCTCCACTTCCTTCTTGGGTGGTATCCTTTTAGGCTCATGTAACATTATGTAATATGCTTGTATCTACTCCTCCAAATGATGTTTCTTCTCTTTAGCACACCCTTCCATGGATTCCTTTACTCTTTTCGATTCATCATCAGTCTGATTTTCTCTTAGGAAAAGTAAAACATATTGCGTACTGGAACTAATCAATTTATTTGCTTGGTTGACACTTATGAGTGAGATATTTGACTTACCATACTTGATTATCTTATATTGGTTGGCTCTCCACATAAATATTGCATCCCTCACATACATATATGGGATTCCAAACACTACTCCACATACATCAAGGGGCGCTACATCCAATTCCACCTAATCAATAAAATCAACACTTACAACAAATTTAATCTTGCATTGTTTCACTACCTTGATATTTGCATCCTTTTTTACCCATCCCAATGGATATGGGATAGGATGTTTGTGAACCTCCAATCCAAGATTGTTGTCTACATCCACTACTTTGAGATTATCTTGTGAACCAGAGTCAAATAGGGCATCTATCTTGGTCTTCTTTACCTAAATATTAATGTGGAAGAGTTTGGTTATCTCCTTCCCTTCCTGGTGATGACAGCTACTCACATTCACCTCCTTCTTCAGTGATGTGAAGACAATATTATCATCCACATTGAATTGCTTTCAACTTGATTACTCGAATTGGTGGCTAGAATATAATTTTTCTTTGCATCCTTCTTGAAATTATTCGAGTTTAACTTTGGATGTAGTTTCCAACAATTTTCCTCAGTGTTCCCATCAATATTTCAATGGTTACAATGGTTTCTAGGATCCTTTCATTACTGTGCAGTGGATACCATCTTCTTATCCTTCCCCCCTTTCTACTTCTTCTCCTCCTTGGAAGCTTCTTAGTTCTCTTTCTTCTTGGAACCACTTGGATTCTGTTACACATTATTTTAGTCACTTTGGTGATGTTTCTACAACATGTGTTCAGGCTTCCAAAAGAACCTTTCCTCATGAGAAAAGTGAATTTCTTCCTCTTATACAAAAATTTTTTTTAGAAGGTTGTCGCAGGTCAACCATAAGGTACAATGCGAAAATGTTTGATCATCACAGTCTACTCTGAAACTGGTTTGCGACATTTCCGCAGGCTGTCCTATAGCCAAGGTGCAGCGGTGTTAAAAGACTGAGAAAAGGTCGAAATTCATGAAAGTTCTAGAAGGGATCTTCTAGAATATTAGGTGGCATCCATATGATTGGAATCCCACTTGCTTCTCTGATTTGGTGGGATCATCCTAATCTCTTTAACCATTTCTCTTTCTCCTATATAATGATGGATTTCTCATGGAAAAGGTTAAGCAAGAAGCAAGTAAGCAAGAAAGGAATGATTAAGGTTGAATAGGTTGAGAATTGTGTGAGGAACTCTATTTCATATGCTTGAGGGATTTTATCTCAGTCCATCAAGTTATTTTGGATCTTCTTCACACAAGCTTGGAGCAAGTGTGTGTGTTAGAGCAAAGGGTCGCTAAAAGAGAACCTTGCAACATCAAGGTTGTTTGGTTGTATCTTCCACTTTTACTTAATATAATAGAGTGGCATGTTTCTTTCCCATAAAATCATTCTAATTTTATTGCATGACTCCTTTATCACATGCATAAGTTGTCATTGAATATACTATTGCTTCTTTCACTTTGGTTGGTTTGTGTTTCATTGCAGGATCAATATCACAAGAGCACCGGAGTGGAGCAAGTACAACAAAGATATAAGGAAACGATATTCAAAGGTATGTCACTCCTCTCTTGTTTGATAGTAAATTCAATGATTAGAGCTTAGGGAAAGCGCCGTGTCCTGTCTCGTTTTGTTCTAGATCTAGATGGATCTAGGGAGATTAGTTTCTATCCGCATTCATCGATTTATCCAATAACAAAATCAGTGAATCCACTCAGAAGAAAGCTCAATTTGGGGGTCAAACACAAATTGGGGCACAACCTACATTTGGAGGAAAACCTCAGGTTGGAGATTATAATCCACTGTATGGACAAAATACGTCAGGATCACTAGCCCAACTTTGGAACCTTCTCGCCCAAGGAAATCCACAATCGTTTGGGGGGAAACATCCTCAATTTCACTCTTTTACACCCCCTAACTATGGTCAGCCGTATCCGGGTTCTTTGAATCCCTCTTGGGGTTCAAATGTTCAGTATAGTGTCCCTTTTCAAGGGAACATCTCTAATCAATCCAACCCTATGGGCTACATGCCTCCAATTCCTCTACGAAAGAATCTATCAGGACTTTCTACTTACATGCAGACTGCTTACGATCCTACTGGTATACCAACGAGACATCCTCCCCAAAGTCACCAGTATTCTCAAGTGAATAGACAGTTTCCTTTTTAGGACACTTTGGATTTACCCGACTTGTCTAGGATCTTGAATGATCCTATCTTACATTCTCCCCATTGGCCTGTCATACCATCCAAATTACCATCCAACATTGCCAAGTTTGACGGTTGACCAGGAGAAGACCTAAATAATCATGTTATGTCTTTTCACCTTTGGTGTTCATCCAACTCGTTGATGGATTACTCCATTAGGTTACGAATCTTCCAATGAAATCTCATGGGTTTGGCAGCAAAGTGGTACATAGAACTACCGTGTGGCTTATTTAATGATTTTAATACCCTAGACATGGATTTCCTCACACATTACCAATTGTCAATTTGTTATGAAACAGGAACCAAATTTGAGTTCCTTTAATCAATTTTCTACCACTCATATTTCTGATCACATTCATGAGTGGAGAAGGAGATGACATTTGATCAAAATTGACTTTCCTGATCAGTTATTGGCCGAATGGTTCACCAAATCATTTGTTAATAAAATTGCTCATGATATTGACATGGGTGGAGTTGTTACCGAAGAGAAGGATATTAGTCGCACTCAGTATGTAGATCTTGTTTATTCACAAATGGGCACACTTTACGACTTTATCCCTAATGCTCCTCGCCCTTCTACCACCGCTACCTCAACAAATCCCATTGCTTCTCATGTGGTTGATGGTGTGATTGGCACCTTCCATGATGAAAATTAATCCATGCATGCCTCTCACACCAACACCAAATCTAATGCTTCTAATGTTAAACATGCTCCGACTCCTACTCCTTCCACTGGAAAACCTTCAAAAGTTCATGCCGTTTAGTCTTCCCCTGCCAGTAAAAATAAATCTAAAAAAGGAAAGGGTAAGAACAAGGAGGATAAAAATAATAATCTGCAATATGAAAAACCCAAAACACAACCTACTGATGATAAGGATAAGTGTAAACCTCGATATCCTTGCCTTATCAGTGGTGATGATCACTACACGAAATATTGCCCAAGACATGTTGAGGTCACTAAGTTCCTTCAAGGGACCGGCAAGCCTCCCACACCTATCATTTTGTCGCAGCCTTTCCCTTATCAACAACAGGCATAATTGGTCATTCATGACCAACCTTTTTCTTCCACCACTTCGTATGTCCTT
The DNA here is from genome assembly GCA_010110895.2 of Picea sitchensis. NCBI lineage: Eukaryota > Viridiplantae > Streptophyta > Pinopsida > Pinales > Pinaceae > Picea > Picea sitchensis. The sequence goes on along the minus strand of SNQJ01S0008484.1, from coordinate 160,058 downwards.
ATGTGTACGGGTGATTAAAAAAGAATGACATTGTAATCACAACTCAGGCCAAAGAGTACTCTCCTTCGAAGGAGAAAGTTGACAATTTTCCACCTTCGTTGGTTCAACCGCCTCCCTCAACTTCACCTCCCAACAGTCCTCTTCATCTCAAATGACCAGGTCCTGATACAGTTCTTCATCCTCCTCCAAAGGGAATTGTTCGGAAGTATGCCTTTAATCCTCATACACGTGTTGCTCAAAACTACAGTATTGTAGAAGATCTTGTGCAAGCGCCCTTCGCGATGTCGACTCTCGAAATCCTTCAAAGTTGTCCCGCTCAACATAAGGCACTGTTAAAGGCCATTGGTAAAATTGATCCCACATATACTAATTTGATAATCTTTGACTTGGAAGATCACATTCCAAGGCTACCTCCTCAGTTAGCATTTTAGATACAAGTTGTTGTAGACAACAAAAATATATGTAGAATTGTTATTGATGAGGGGGCCTTGACGTGCGTTATGTCGGTTACTTGTTGGAAAGCCATTGGTTCTCCTCTCCTCACTGAATCACAAAATACACTTAAGGCCTTAAATGGTTATGGTTTTAAACCCTATGGTGTTCTTCCCGTGTTGTCTATTACATTTGAAGGAAAATCGATCAATGTCGAAGTTGAGGTCTTTGATGTGCCTCTTGATTATAACCTCTTACTTGGTCATAGCTGGATTGTTTCCATGCATGCAGTTGTGTCTACCATTTTTCGTGTAGTATGTTTCCCACACCAAGGAAAGGTCGTTACCGTAGACCAGCTGGCCTTTTTTAATTCTGATTCTTGTACTAGAAACGTACCCTTTATTTCAAAGACACCTCCTAAGAATGAAAATGTTGGTGTGGGTATTCTAAAAGATTCAACTTTGATGGGTACATTCCCAATCCCACCACTCGATATTCCACCTCCTTTTTTCGCCTCAATCAACATGATTTCCACCTTTGTTTGTGAAAACCCCACGTCTAATGACCCGTGGAGAGTACCTAACCCTCCAAATGCCCTTAAGTCCATTTGAATATTCTTACCCAACCACTCAATTGACAACTTATTCTACTCCCTCCCTCTGTGTTCATCTCCCGATCTGTTTCACGTGATCTTTCCTACTAATGAGATGATCATGTCAGTCATGTCTATGGAAGACACCCCATGGGGCGATGAAAATCATCACTCCATTATCTTCCTAGTACATGACACTATCGAGAATTACCAACGGATTTCGACTCCATCGACCGTTGTTGTCATTTCCTCTGTTCCTGAGTCAACACATGAAGTGTTATATGAAGGAAACCTGAGTAAGATTTCACCCATCCTTCCTCTTGAAATATCCATTAAACCTGGAGTCTTTGAGAATGTTCACATCGGATGTTCATGTTTCATTGATGAGGTCGTCACTTATAAAGCCATTTTTCAAGAATTTTGTGATGTTTTCGCCTGGAGCTATGAAGAGATGTCAGGTATTTATCTTGATATCGTTGTGCATGAAATTAAGACCTACCCGGACACTAAACCCATTTGGAAGAGACTTTGCCTAGTCCACCCTTGTAAATCCACTACTATCAAGCTTGAAGTTAAAAAACTTCTTACGTCTAGCTTTATCTATCATGTGGATTTAACCGATTGGGTATCCAATCTAGTTTCGGTCAATAAGAAACAAGGCACGATCCGTGTATGTGTAAATTATAGGGATATCAATAAATCTTGTCCTAAGGACAATTATCCAACCCCCTTCGTTGACCAAATCATCGATGATTGCGCCAGGAGAAAAATATTTTCCTTAATGGACGGTTTCTCCGATTATAATGAGATTAATATTTTTCCCAAGGATCAACACAAGATTTCTTTCATTTGTCCTTGGGGTACCTTTGCCTATCGGAAAATACCTTTCTATTTGAAGAAAGATGGTGCAAATTTTCAACGTGCCATGTCTTATGTTTTTCACGATAGCAACTACAGTCAATGATATAGTTAGAAGCATGCCAAGAATATATGCAGCTATAGAGAATCAACAAGAAAACCACCAAGCCTCTATGGTGGAATTGGAAGGTATTATTACCAAGAAACTTATCTCTATTTTAATTGACCCAGGATCTAACCTCAGTTATATTTCACCTCGAGTTGTTGAGGAATGTTCATTACAAATAAAGAAACATGCAATATCATGGTTGGTTCATCTGTCCACTAGAACAAAGAGGAAAGTGGCTAAGGTGACTGAATCATGCCCAATTGAAATGAATGGACTACAAACTCAAGAAGCCTTGAATATCCTACCCCTAGGCTTGTATGATTTGTTGTTGGGTATGGATTGGCTAGCTTCCCACAAAAAAACATTAAATTTTTATGAGAAGGTTTTGGAATGTAAAGATAACAAGGGAAATGAAATAATTTTGCAAGGCATTCGGAAGCCAATTTCGGTGAGGCAAATACCAACATTGCAACTCAAGAAGTTATGCAGAAAAGGTTTCCACTTGTATTCTATAAAAGTACTTAGCTAAATAGAAAACAAGGAGCTAAAGGTTGAATATCACCCTATGCTATGGGAATTCATAGATGTGTTTCCACAAGAGGTTCCTCGACTTCCTCCGAAAAGAGATATTGATTTTTCAATAGATCTTGTGCCTAGAGAAGTTTCAACATCAAAGGTTCCTTATAGGCTGTGCAGACTAGATTTGGTGGAGATGAAAGTGTAGTTGAAGGAAATGTTGGATAAAGGTTACATCGGGCCAAGTGTATCCCCATGTGGAGAACCAACCTTGTTTATGAAGAAAAAGAATGGTACCTTGAGACTATTCATAGACTATAGGAAGATGAATAAGTTGACCATCAAGAACAAATATCCCTTTCCCAGGATAGATGATCTCTTTGACCGGCCTAGAGGAGCTGTGGTTTTTTCAAAAATCGATTTGAGGTCAGGATATCACCAAGTCATAATCAAGAACGAGGATATCCACAAGAAAACCTTTAGAACAAGGTATGGACACTATGATTTTGTGGTGGTACCATTTGGGCTTACAAATTCACTAGCTACATTCATGTGTTTAATGAATAACATTCTTAGCAACTATTTAGACAAGTTTTTCTTGGTATTTGTGGATGACATTTTGGCATATTCCAAGAACATAGAAGAGAATTAAGAGCATATTAGGATGGTGATACAAGTGTTGAGGGAGCACCAATTGTACACTAAGTTCAACAAATGTGATTTCTTCCAAAAATAAATCCAGTATCTAGGCCACATAATCTCAGCAAAAGGAGTGGTAGTGGATCCTGAAAATATTAAGGAAATCATGGATTGGCCTCCAGCCTCTAGAAATGTAATGGAAGTAAGATATTTCATGGGATTGGATGGATATTACAAAAGGTTCAGAAAGGGATTTTCCAAGATTGGTGATCCTATTAATTCATTATAGAAAAAGGGGAAGAGATTTGTATGGTCACCAGAGTGCGAAGCCAACTTTCAGCAGTTGGAGTATCTTCTGACCAATGGCCTTGTTCTGAAGATTGTAGACCCAGAAAAGGATTTCTTGGTTTCTTTTGATGCTTTCAAAGAAGGACTCGATGAATTTATTATGCAAGAAGTGAAAGTGATTTTCTATTAATCACGGAAGCTAAATGAGCATGATCAAAAGCATGTTACCCACGAACTAGAGCTTGCATCAATCATGCATGCATTGGAGATGTGGAGGAATTACTTTCTTGGGAGAATATTTTTCCTAATGAAAGACCATTGTGGTCTGAAGTATTTATTCGACCAACTTATGTTGAATTCCAGACAATCCAGGTGGATGGTGTTGATCAGTGAATTTGATTTTGAAATCAAACACATTGAGGGAAAGGAAAATAGAGTGGCAGATGAACTTAGCCGAATTGTGAAAATAGTACACTTAGCATCAACAAATGTAGGGGAGTCTCATATCAAGCAGAGGATTAGAACCCTCTTGTAGGAAGATGATTTTTTCAATAATGTCATAAAATAGTTACAGTAAGAACCCATGGAAATAAATATGAAGGATATCATCTTGGGGTTGATAGTCTGTTGTTGTATAACAACATAATGTATGTTCCTAATTCAGTATATTTGAGGAACTTGATTTTGGACAAGTTCCATAAAACACCATATGTAGGTCACCCTGGTTACTAGAAAATGGTGAAAACAATAAGACATATGTATTATTGGTCGAAAATTAAGCAGGACATTGCTCAGTACATCGCTAAATTCCTAGAGTGTCAACAGGTGAAAGTGGATAGCAGACATCCTATTGAGTTATTTCAGCCTTTGCAAATTCCATAATGGAAATGGGAGACCATTTCCATGGAATTAAATACAGGTCTACCAAATACAATCAAGAAATATGATGCGGTCATGATTTTAGTGGATAAGTTGAGTAAGGTAACTCACTTTATCCCCATCAAATCAACTTTTAAAGTCGTGGACATTGCTAATTTTTTTATAAAATAAATTTTTAAATTGCATGGTCTTACCAAGACCATAATCTCGGACAAAGATGCCAAATTCACTTCAAATTTTTGGAGAGGCATGTTTGCAGGATTAGAAACAAAATTGGCATTTAGTACGGCCTATCATCCTCAAACAGGTGGTTAGACCGAGAGAGTGAACATATTGTTAGAAGATATGTTGAGGATGTATGTCATGCATCATCCCAAACAGTGGGAAGAGTATCTACCCTTGGTAGAGTTTTCTTACAACAATGGTTACTAAGAATCATTGAAGATAATCATGTTTGAGGTTTTGTATTGTAGGAATTGTAGAGTTACAATCAGTTGGGACAGTCTAGTGGACAAGATCACCCTTGGACCCGCGTTGTTGAACCAAATGGAACAGGAAATGGTTAAGATAAGGCAAAACCTTAAAGTAACTCAAGATACACAGAATATCTATGCAAACATCAAGAGAACTCATAAAGAGTTCAAAGTAGGAGATCACGTATATCTCAAGGTGAAAGCCAAGAGGATCTCCCTAAGAATGGGAATGTGTGCTAAGTTGGCACCTCGCTAATGTGGACCATTTGAAGTCCTAGAGAGAATAGGACCAATAGAATACAGACTTTCTTTACCACCTACTATTAGAGAAAATAATGTGTTCCATGTGTCTTTGTTAAAGAAATATGTTCATGAATATAATCATGTAATTGATTTGATTGTGATACAAGTGGAACCAAAGGGATAATTTCATCATAAACCTCAATGCATCCTGGATAGGAGAGAAACAATGCTCTGAAACTTAGCCATCGTGCAGGTCAAGGTGCAATGGAATCACTTTAGAGTTGATGAGGCTACATGGGAGATGGAATATTCCATGAGAATGGCATACCCATTTTGTTTTCTTTGTAAATTGTACATAGATGGTGCTTTAAACATCGAGGATAGTGTTTCTTTAAAGGGGAGGGGAATGTAACACCTTATTTTTCCCCATAACTGTAATTATGCATAAGAACTCATATGAGTATGTTTATGAAGCTTGTAATCATGTTTTGATTAATGAAAGATACCATACAACTGACTGAGAGGGAATATCCTTGAAAGTACTAGCCATGATATCACGTGTGGAATTGATGAAGTGGGTTGGTGAGGTGGAGATGAGATGTTTTAGTGAAGAAAATAGGAAGCTTGATTAGCAAGCTAGATTATGCTTGCAAACATGAGCTCACACCTCATGAAGCTTGTAATCATGTTTTGATTAATGAAAGATACCAGACAACTAATTAAGAGGGAATAGCCTTGATAGTACTAGCCATGATATCACATGTGGAATTGATGAAGTGGGTTGTTAAGGTGGAGATGAGATGTTTTAGTTAAGAAAATAGGAAGCTTGATTAGCAAGCTAGCTTATGCTTGCAAACATGATCTCACACCTACCAGTGTACCCTTATTGGTAGGAAACCACGTGACCAATTATGGAGGCCAGATTAGTGGTTGACGCAATTAATAATTGCTTAAAGTTTGGTATCTTATAGAAGGAAAGGGTTGATTGAATGACATGACGTCCATGACACCATGGATTACCCCTCTAGGGATTCAAATTTTAGACAACAAGTGGCATCTGAGAGAAGCCACAGGAGTCCCAAGGATTCGTAAGGAAGAGACAAAAGGTGAAAAACACACCAGACAACCATCGAAGAGGAGAGATAGGGAGAGGCTACCCTAACGTGCACACAAATAGCGAAGGGAAGCACACACAAAGGAGAAAAAAAGAAAAATGGCAGAATCATCGAGCATGGTAAGTAGCACAGAGAGAATGTAGAGAATTGGGACATCTTCAATGCATAGTCAAAGAAGAGAAGAAAATGGAGAGCTTTCCTTGAAGAAAATAGGAAGTTGAACTAAGTTATTGATGATCACCCTGAAACAGAGAAGTCCTAGATCCAAACTAGAGAAATAAAGGACTATAGCTTGGTACTTATTGTACAGAAACTCGCACTCGTAAGTGGCGGTCACCAATAGATTGTATAGAAGATAAGGGACTCCATTGTGCAAAGGAAATGCAGTTGATAAACTACCTGATAAACCTGTAGAGACCTTGATCTCAGTGGGAAGGGGGTAAATTTTGTTGTTGTCAGTCGGGGAGAGTAACCTTCCTGGATCATCTAGAGACTAAAGAACCAACTGAAACATTCCTATGTGATATCATGGCTTGGCACAGGGGTGGAATAATATAGGAAGGAACTATGCAGTGTGGCCTAAGGTTGGGAGGAAAGGAATCCTCTGTAACACCCTTGTTTCCCCCAGTTTGTAAATATTATTATTGTGAACAAGACTATGGACAGATCTCTCATATGAATGTTGGAAAGACAATGAACCTTGCTAAAGAAGGTAAGGCATATGTATATTATGTCAATTAATAAAGAGGAAATTATGGCATGATTGTTGAAAGAGGGTTTCCATGTAGATCATTATGCATGAGAGGGGATGGTAAGGGGAACTATTAATGGCTGAGATGACTGATACTATGCTGGTACTTTGTTGGATATAAATTGCTTAGACCCAAAATAGTCTTTTGGCCCAAAACATTTAATTACCAGCTAGGTTGGTAGTTGGCAAGTCTTCCTCAAGATTCAATGAGGAGATGGATAGAGTACCCATCTAGAAAATTCTTGATCTGACCCATGAAATCTTGTTGGGGAAGGCAAGAAAAGGAAGGAAAATCATGGGCAGAGGGGGAGGAGTGTTGAGCTCTAGTTTTGTCATATTTTTCACCATACAAATACACTTATCATTACACCTTGTCCTCGCATTTTGTCACTAATATATCCCGAAATACACCATAAACCTCCATTATCTCTTGTTATTCATCCTATGTGGTTAATACGCAATTTTCCATATTTTTAGTGATTAAATGGATGATTATACAATATTTTTTTCGATGATGGTTTAATCCTATGTTTCTATGTCCAAGCAACACGTTTTGTATTGTTCAGGTTCTGATATATGCATTATCCATGTTCTGGTACATGTGTTGTTCATGTTCCAGTACCCGCATTGCAGGTCATCCGGTACCAGAAGGTTCTACAATCAACCGGTACCTACACATTCATCCGGTACTTGCACAGTCATTTGATACCCATGCTCCATGTCATCTAGTACCCACACTCCATGTCATCCAGTACTCAGTTTGTCCAGTACCAATACTACGCTCATCCAGTACTCCAAGTCATCTGGTACCAGAAGGTTCTACAAGTCATATGGTACTCACAGTCCATGTCATCTAGTACTCACACTCCATATCATTCGGTACTCGCAATTCAACACATCTAATACTAGAATGTTTCAGAAACCATCTGGTACCAGAATGCTCCAAGTCATCCGGTACTAGAAATAATTCAGAATTTTGGAAAGCTTCTAGAGGAAAATCAAAGACATGGATTTTGACCATAGCCACGTTTACATGCGGATACATGGGACATAATTCACCCATATCGTACGTGTGGACCTCCAACTCAGGGGGAATGATTCTGCCAAAATTAGCAAAAAAACTCAGACTTCCAACTTGCACCTCGATTACGTGCACATGGAAGCATATCTCGCAAAACCAAGAAATGGGTTTTTATAAATATCATCCATCTACAGAACCCAGAAACCGTTTTATAAAATTCAAATTCTTTGGGAATATATGGGTGGATCCCTTACTCGGATCTGCCCAAATTAGAATAAAACCCAGATTTTTGAGGATTTTATCTAAAATTGTAAATTTTGAAATCTGAGCATTGGGATTCGGTCACATCCACTCCTCAATGATTATTCATGTATAAATAAGCCTCATAGGGCTATGAGAGGGAGACATTAGTTTCATGAATGTTTTGTAAATGAGAGATTTATTCTTGTGAGAAAGCTTTGAGTTGTTAGCCATGTAAAAACATAGTTTTGATCTCAATGAAGAATTGATTGTTGCTGAAATATTGGACACCATATCCATTTGATCTGAGTCTTTTTAGTGGTACTAACCTTCTGGGAAGGGCCCCTCAGAGTGGTAAGTGTCGCTATATTTTATTTTCTTTGTATATTAGCATTATGTTTAGTTTCTTTTCTTCTTGCATTATTGTTTAGTTTGAAAGTCATATATTGTGTGTTTGCATTTTGCAATTAATTTGTATTCTGCAAATCGATTCTTAATAGATACAACTCAAATCAACACCCTCTCACTCAAGGAATTGGTACATTGCATTTGATTTAGTTCAATCTCTTTCTATATGCTTTCAATTTATGAGTTTTCATGCTACTTTGTCTATGAATTTAATGACTACTTGACCAGCAGTTCAATTGCTTCACACATCGCCTTAATTTTGTCTTTTCTTATCCAATCACTCCACTAATTGTTTGATTGCTAAAATTTATACAAAGATGCAGTTTCCAAATATCTCTCAAACTACCTCCAAACGCTTTCATAAACCTACACATTCCCATATTCAATCCTCATAAAGAGTACTATGTTTTTGGTGTCTCTCTTTCAGCCATCACATTCTTTTAAACCAAAGATCTTCATGCCTATTTCATTAGCTACACATCCACCATTGAATTCCCTTTTAATTCCTTTGCTTCATTGATCAAATTCCCCTTTCAAATATACATCCCACTCCATTCATTACACCTTCCTTCCAGCTGTGTCAAAACATATAAAACAGAGCTTTAGTAGTTGTTTGAACATTTGCATTTACATGTATACATTAAAACACAAAAACATATATTTTAAAAGTGCATTTATTATTCACAAATCTGTGTTTGTTTCTCTTCTTACTATTCTTACTATAAAACACCTTTCCACTCATTTCTTATATCCTTCATGATTTGATAACATTCCTTTCTTGGTCGAATGCTTTCAAGCGCCATAACTAAATGAACATCCATCCAAGATTTCACTTCTTTCCACTTTGAATTTATTCATTACCATTCTTTCCCATTCATTTTCATTTCTTTCCTTGCTTGCTCATTGTGATCGATGCATTTGATTGAGGACAGAGTTTGAGTTTAGATCTCATTTCCTTTTACCTAGTTTTTAGCCATTTGATTATCTTTTTAATCACTACTGGAATCCATTGAAGGATAGGAAAATTAAGTTAGCTACTCACGATTAATCACACGAACATCACCTTGAGTGTATGAAAGACTGTGATCTAAGCCTTTATAGCACTAAGTTATTCCTGTGTCCCAGTGATGAATCCTTAGTGTTAATTTCATGCAGTGTGGGTTTGAAGATTGTTTTGTCAGCTTTAGATTAGGGTAGACTAGGCTATGATCCTACACTTCATGTGCTTGCACCTCGAAGATGACGATCCCCGGTTGATAATTAAATGTGGGAATTAATAGTTCATATATTTAGCCCCAACATTTTGGCGTCGTTGTCATGGAGGTGCTAAAGGGATTAAAGCATAGGTAGGTTGCTTTTATTTCTCCAAAGCCTTGAATGTTCCTTTCATGCAAGTGTGTTTCTTTTCATGCAAGCATGTTTATTTTCATGCAAGTGTGGTGTGATTTTAAGGACAACCTAAGGGCAGAGAGAAGATGGTAAGACATGAGGGAAGAGCCCACACATCCACTTTAGTGGGGTTACTCCAAATTTAGGTTGTCATCCTCCTTTCAGTAATTAGAATTTGTGTTTTATTAGCATTAACCATTTTTTTTTATATATATGAGAAGATAAGTTAACTTCTGTGAACATATAACTTGGTGATAGAAAGGTCCTAGTAGCACAGTGGCGCTTCGAGTATATAATTGGTTTGCTTAAATTTTCTTTTAGTTTTCTTCTTTTTTTTAGGGTTTTTAAAAAAGTTTTTGGGCACTGTAAGAACCTCCCTCTACACTAATCCATATGTGAAACATGACCCATCAACCAGCAACAATAACTCAAAGATGATCAAGATTTTAACAGAACTTTCTCAAAGCCTAGCAACAGTTGGGATCTCTACCTCTCAGGAAGATCAAATCTTGACAATAGTCAAGAACCTATCTGCCTCTCCAAAAGTTATAGAATAAGAAGAGTTCCATGAGCTACGCCCACAAGAAGATCTAAAATCATTTTGTAATCACTCTTTCCAACCTATAGGAGAGACTAAATAATCATGGACCACATTCGATGGAGAGCCACCATTAGAACCTGAGATCGAGGAGTTCTTGACATGCATATAGCCAGATCCAGTACACATCCAGGAGACAAACCATTCGAAAGAAGATGATCTGCATGGCATGATAGAGGGAGACATGCAGAGTGGTCTAAATGAGGAAGTGAACCAATAACATGAAGATTACATTGAACATTGGTTCCATACAACAACAAGATTGAAGCACCACTCTCTTCTTCAACAACTCTCCACATCATCATCAAAGAAGTTGGTTCTTCGTATTTTGGTATACACTAAAGCTTATCTTTCAAACCTAAGTATGAATGTGTTTCTACACCTGTTACGCACATGGTTACATTGGAAATATTCTTACACATGAAATTTAATTTCTTGTTCTTAGATAGGATAGAGTAAAAGTTGCATGTTAGTTAACCTAGTTCTAAATAAATGAAACATCTTTTCATGTTTCTTTTCAAATAAATGAAATAAGATGAAGATAATATTGGTGATCTAACATCAAAAACCAAAACAACTTAAGATATTTCTTCTTATTATTACATATAGATTTCTGACTATTAATAATAGCAGTTTCTCATAAGCCTAATCTTTAAAATATTATGGGGATTTACAAAATATTAAAGGTATGCATAATGATTCCCATAGGTAACTTGTACATCCTAGTTTCATATCAGAACTTGTTATTCAAGCATTCTTATCAAATAGTAGTAGGAGAGTGAATGAAACTTCTACTTGTGAGGGAACACAATCTTATATGGAGAAGATGAACTTGGGGACTAGAGGCACCTTTAGGTCATTCTCTCATGGCCTCATCCAACACACATTAAGTAAGTTTGACCATGATATGTCTTTCGACTAATCTTGATACATAAGTATATTTTTCATACAAACAATATTTTATGGGCAATCTATAAAATATCTTCCAACTCAATACCATTCCATCCTGTAAAAAGGTTTTCAAATATGCTCCCCCATTCACCCATGCGAAAGAAATCTATAAATTCTATCTTAAGGGTAAAGATTGGGACAAGAGCCTTTGATGGAAAATGGGTGTAAGAGGCTAACCCGTCGGGATACTGAACAGGTCTACTGGCAGCGGGTACCGGCCTATGGTATAACTAGGAAAACCCATCAGCGTACTGAACAGGCTCATGGGCAATGGGGCATTTTTCCTGGGAAGGATATTTCTTAGATGTCAAAATTACCCCATCGGAGTACTGAATAGGATTGTTGGCAATGGGTTCTGATTTTGATGTCTTTCATTATGCCTAATCTATATTTGTCTGTATGAACAATATACTTGTGTAAATCATTAAGAAGAAGCATGCATGGTTTAACAAAAGGATAATGAACCTCATCTAATTTCCATTTGAGAATGTCCGTAAGATGGTCTTAAGACCTCGTCAGTCATACCTAGGATGTCATTGTCCTAGAGGTGGGACCCATAAGTGTAGGAGTCTAATGAACTCAAATGCGAACTTTATCAATATCACTTGAATGACAAAGATTCTTTGAGAAATTAAACAGGGATGACTGGTTTCCTATCGACTTCTCATTTATCAAAGACCGCTTATCTCCTCATGTTTTCGTGTTCAAGGATGAGAGGAAAAATCCCCCATCATAATTCACATGGTTTCTTGAGCATACAACCGTTAATGATTCATGAAATCGTATGTAATAAGTAATTTAGAAATTTCCTTTATCCTTGTAATATTTTAAAATAAATTTCATTTCTGAATTTACAGGCATGAATAACGTTTAATTTTTTGTTGTTTCTTTAAGCATGGCATCAATGTATATTTATTCTCTCATAATAACAGTATTGGTTTAATTTCTTTTAGATTTTTTTTTTCCAGTACTGTTGGTACAGAAACCAGTAGGTTCCTGTACCAACAGTACAAAAATTTAAATATTTTTCGAGGGTAGTTTTTGCAGGATATTTTCAACAGATTTTAGCTCTGGCATACTTCATTTCCCTCCTTCAGTCAACATGCATTGGTTGCACATAGTCCTTTTTCATCTTGCAACAATTTGGTATGATAATAAGAGTTTGCATGAGGGCATGCAAACCAGAAGGCATGGGGGAGAGAGAGACATAAGGAATCTCAACAGATCAACATTCATCAACTCTCTCCTAGATATCCATCAATTCTCAACCTTGCTCCACTTCATATTCAAATTTCAGCAGTCTACATCATGATTTTACAGACATTTCGTCCTGTTCTGCATAGTTTAAACTTCAACATGCATTAGAATTCAAAGCAAGGGTAACTTGAGGTAAAAATGGTATAAATATTTTTAATTTACTAAGAATGTGGAAAACATGATGCATAACCACTATTACCCACTCCACACTCCACTATGCATTATCACAATTACTCAGTAAACCCTCCATCTTCACTCCACTTGTCATAATGAACAATATACTTTGATGATAAGACCAAGTAACGAAAAAAAAATATGTAGTACACAAATACAAAGCAACATCTATAGTGTTTTCTCTTCGTACATCATAAAGAATTCTTAAGTCATCTCAAAGAGTATGAATTCATTGTTTCCTATCCAAGCAAAGAACCACAAAGTAAATATTGGTCTTAAAATTGATGTAAGATACAGAGTATAAAGGCGTCCAAGTTCATACGACCACCATCACCAACATTTTATAAACCATTCACCATCACTTTGATACCTCATCCACTGCTTGTCCTCCATTTTTACGATAATTTTGTTTCTCTATTTGAAATCAATCTGTGGCAGTTTCCAAAGTGTCATTCCACAAGAACTAACACCTACACAAAAGAAACAATGTCATATAAATCTATAAGCAGAATATCATAAGTTCTTCACCTTGTTTGCATGAAAACATGCAAATCCTTGGGTTTGGGGGTGTGTTGAGCTCCAATTTTTTCATATTTTCTGCCATATAAATACACTTATCATTACACCTTGTCCCCGCATTTTGTCACTAATATATCCCTAAATACACCATAAACCTCCATTATCTCTTGTTATTCATCCTATGTGGTTAATATACAATTTTCCATATTTTTAGTGATTAAATGGATGATTATACAATAGTTTTGTCTATGATGGTTTAATCCTATGTTTCTATGTCCAAGCAACATGTTCTGTATTGTTCAAGTTCCAATATATGCATTATCCATGTTTCGGTACTGGTACTGTTCCTGTTCTGGTACCCGCATTGTAGGTCATCTGGTACTCCAAGTCATCCAGTACTAGAAGGTTATACAGTCAACTGATACCTGCAAAGTCATCTGGTACCTGCACATTCATCTGATACACATGCTCCATGTCATCAGGTACTCACACTCCATGTCATACAGTACTTTGTTCGTCCGGTACCAATACTGCGCTCATCTGGTACCAAAAGGTTCTACAAGTCATCTCGTACTCATAATCCATGTCATCCAGTACTCACACTCCATATCATCCGGTACTCGCAATTCAACACACCCAATACTAGAATGTTCCAGAAACCATCCAGTACCAGAATGCTCCAGGTCATCCGGTACAAGAAATAATTCGAAATTTTGGAAAGCTTCTAGAGGAAAATCAGAGACATGGGTTTTTACCATAGCCACCTTTAAATGCATACATGTGTGACATAATTCACCCATATCTCACATGTGGACCTCCAGCTCAAGGGGAATGATTCTGCCAAAATTAGCAAAAAAAATCAAACTGCTAACTTGCACCTCAATTTACGTGCACATAGAAGCATATCTTGCAAAACCGAAAATGGGTTTTTAGAAATGTCATCCAGATACAAAACTCAAAAACCGTTTTCTAAAATTCGAATTCGTTGAGAAGATATGGGTGGATCCCTAACTTGGATCTACCCAAATTACAATAAAACCTAGATTTTTGAGGATTTTATCTAAAATTGTAAATTTTGAAATCTGAGCATTGGGATTCAAAGTCGGATCTACCCAAATTACAATAAAACCTAGATTTTTGAGGATTTTATCTAAAATTGTAAATTTTGAAATTTGAGCATTGGGATTCAGAGTCAGATCTACCCAAATTACAATAAAACCTAGATTTTTGAGGATTTTATCTAAAATTGTAAATTTTGAAATTTGAGCATTTGGATTCGGTGCCATCCACTCCTCAATGATTATTCATGTATAAATAAGCCTCATAGGGCTATGAGAGGGAGACATTAGTTTCATGAATGTTTTGTAAATGAGAGATTTATTCTTGTGAGAAAGCTTTAAGTTGCTAGCCATGTAAAAACATAGTTTTAATCTCAATGAAGAATTGATTGTTGCTGAAATATTGGACACCATCTCCAGTTGATCTTAGTATTTTTAGCGGCACTAACCTCCTGGGAAGGGCCCCTCAGAGTGGTAAGTGTTTCTATATTTTATTTTTTTTGTATATTAGGATTACATTTAGTTTCTTTTCTTCTTGCATTATTGTTTAGTTTGAAAGTCATATATTGTGTGTTTGCATTCTGCAATTAATTTGTATTCTTCAAATCAATTCTTAATAGATAAAACTCAAATCAACACCCTCTCACTCAAGGCATTGGTACATTGCATTTGATTTAGTTCAATCTGTTTCTATATGCTTTCAATTTATGAGTTTTCATGCTACTTTGTCTCTGAATTTAATGACTACTTGACCAGCAGTTCAATTGCTTCACACATCGCCTTAATTTTGTCTTTTCTTATCTGATCACTCCACTAATTGTTTGATTGATAAAATTGCTACAAAGATACACTTTCCAAATAGCTCTGAAAATACCTCCAAACACTTTCATAAACCTACACATTCCCACATTCAATCCTCATAAAGAGTACTATGTTTGTAGTGTCTCTTTTTCAACCAGCATGTTCTTTTAAACCAAAGATTTTCATCCCTATTTCATTATCTACACATCCACCATTGAATTCCCTTTTAATTGCTTTGCTTCATTGATCAAATTCCCATTTCAAATATACATCCGACTCCATTCATTACACCTTCCTTCCAGCTGTGTCAAAACATATTAAAACAGAGCTTTAGTAGTTGTTTGAGCATTTGCATTTACATGTATACATTAAAACACAAAAACATATATTTTAAAAGTGCATTTATTATTCACAAATCTGTGTTTGTTTCGCTTCTTACTATTCTTACTATAAAACACCTTTCCACTTATTTCTTATATCCTTCATGATTTGATAACATTCCTTGCTTGGTCGAATGCTTTCAAGCGTCATAACTAAATGAACATAAATCCAAGATTTCACTTCTTTCCACTTTGAATTTCTGCATTACCATTCTTTCCCATTCATTTTCATTTCTTTCCTTGCTTGCTCATTGTGATCGATGCATTTGATTGAGGACAAAGTTTGAGTTTAGATCTCATTTCCTTTTACCTAGTTTTTAGCCATTTGATTATCTTTTTAATCACTACTGGAATCCATTGAAGGATAGGAAACTTAAGTTAGCGACTCGCGATTAATCACATGAACATCACCTTGAGTGCATGAAAGACTGTGATCTACGCCTTTATAGCACTAAGTTATTACTGTGTCCCAGTGATGAATCCTTAGTGTTAATTTCCTGCAGTGTGGGTTTGAAGATTGTTTTGTCGGCTTTAGATTAGGCTAGACTAGGTTCTGATCCTATGTTTCCTGCACCTGCACCTCGAAGCTTACGAGCCCTGGTTGATAGTTAAATGTGGGAATTAATAGCTCATATATTTAGCTTTAACAAGGAGGATAGAATATGAACATGAATGGATCTGAGGACCATTCCTGAAGAGGTATAGGTGTGAGACTTTGGTTCTGAAAAGAATCGAGAAAATAATATATTATGGGTACAGGAATGTTTGGACATTGTTTTCTAATAAAGCTAATAAACAAACATGTAGTGAGTGAGTGAGTGATCAAAACAGGCTCCCTTGCTTGGTGGATAGAAAATAGTACAACCAGGTTAATGTGGAAAAATGAGAGTAACCTTTGTCCCTTGTTGTTGCTAAGAAAAAGAAGAATCTCTCTCATGGAATCATGATCTAGCTATGGGGTGGAAAATTGAGGAATACTCCAAGAGCAATTGTGCCTATGGTTGGGTGGAAAAGGGCACCCCTTTTAGTAGTTGACAACTAATTTCAAATTTCAAATAAGTGTGACTTTGAGTTTTATATTGTCTTGACTGTTTTGTTTTAGTATGTATTTTCTTGAGCTAGATGATGGAAAAATCTTTTACCTTGTTTGAATGGTATAATTTGTGGCTCTGATGGCCTAGCGGTCTAGGAAAAAAATTTGAAGTAAAAGTCGAATATCATGTTGTAAATGGTTTGTTTCCTACCTCTGTTTAGAAAAGGAGAATTGTTATTAATGGGTTTTAAATGAATTTGGGACATAAGACTTTGGCCCATGTATTGGTTGGAAAGTCCTCAAAGTGACCATCCAAAGATTGAATCTACAAATATAGAGTCGGGACTACTTCAGTCCTGTTGATCCCTTGAAAATACCTTCTCCTATTGTAGAATTCGAGCTCTCTAGATGAAAGGCGCTTCCTTTAAACCATTTTTTCTCCAAGCGATCACAAGCTCAAGTCCGCGGGATTAACCAAATATTAGATGAGATTTAAGAGTGTAGCCCTCGGGGGATTGTCAAAGTTCCATATGACTAAGGTCCTAGAACCCTTCGCTACACTCAAAAGGAGCTAAGCTATCTAGGTTTCAGAACTTCAAAGGTCCAAGACTTCAAGATATTGGGACCTCACAACATTTAAATCCTACCAAAGGAAACCTATTGAAATGATGATCAGAAGATTTGACCAGCAACTGGCAGTCTCTTATCCATTATCGTGGGATTCTCCTTATCATTAAACACTTACCAAGTTTTGACCGCGGGGACTCTCCTCATCATTGATCATGATCATGGATCAGTAGGGTGATCCTCGTCTTCTCCCTCTTATGGATCCAATGGTAAAGGTAATACCTGAATTATCTACTTAATCAGACGGTTGGCGGGATTTCATGACTTCACGACTCATGTGATTCCATACCTTTCAAAATATTCAGAGTATTATTGGTCGAAGTGGTCACGAGGTAGTGACTACCATTTTTTTCCAATTAATACCCCCACTTATTATATCCTTCCACTATTACCGATCAAATGACCAAAAAGGATCCCGAAGGATCTTGGATCGACGGTCCGTGTGACTTAGAGACTTCGGTCTTTGGTATTTCGAGAGCGTGGGGTGGAGCACAACTAGGCTATGCTTAGAAGGATGGAGTATAGAGTAAAGATTTTTGTAGCTTCAGAACTTTGGGACTCTCGGACTCCGAGAAAATCTGAGGGATAAAGGATATGTTAAACATCGAAGCACCGAAGTTCCATTGTTGAAGTGTCCAACTATGATTGGACATGCCCACGTATTCCATGGTGATGTGTTGTTCCTAGATAGTTCCACATGGCATCATGGGATTGATCATCAGTTAGGTGTGGGACCCCCCCCCCCCCTTTCTAACTCTAAACCATTTGTTAAGTGTAGATAAATCTCAACCGTCAGATCTAAGGGTGGATAGAGCTCCACCATATATTTTGGAGTGGAAAGAGACTTTGGGACTTTGGGTCTTCAGGGAAGTTTTTGGAACTGAACAAGAATTGCAAAGGGACAAAGGCCCGATATCAACGAAGACCTGGGGATATATTCCCTGTAACCCCTCCTTTCGCGACCATGTTGTTGCCACATAATGAATACATGGGTCACGATGATGTCATGTCAGATGGAATGAGAGAAGTAAAGCCATGTGGAGAAGGGTGTGGTCATTGACCAATGATGCCCCGAAACTTTGGAAAGCCATAACTTTCAAACCAAAACTCGATTTTGGACAAGGGTATAGTCATTGGAAATCTCTCGATGAGCACATGGAAATGGCGTCCTCATTTGAGGAATCCAGGGAGTTGTAGGAAAGTGGAAAATTTATACCCGCATCCCTTAAAAGGCTACTTAGGGGGTCAGGGTATGTGACAGAGTGGTATCAGAGAAGGTTACAACACTTGGCCTGCTTGGTTTCATGAAAGAGTGGAATACATTTTAATAGAAAACCTTTAAGGGGTAGGGCACCCTACCCTACCCATCTGTAAAATCTTATTTAAGATTTACTACTAAAAAGAGTGAGACTTTCTACTATTTCTACATGTTTTAAATATGAACTGCATATTGTTTCTATATGTGGAATAATGAAGCTAATTTTTCCTTACAAAAATTACATGTGTTCATAAAATTGAGGACAACTGACTAATATAAAATGTTATTTATCAACACTCAAACAGTCAGTGGACAGCAAGGAAAACTACAATGTAAAGAATGGTAACACACCATGAGTTGGGAGAAATCTCCCATAATAGAGAAGAAGAATCTAATGAAAGGAGAGTGGTGGAAACCCCTCCAGACTTAGCTAAAATTATAAGAAGCCTTATGGAAGAATTACAAAGTTGTAAGGAAGACAATGAAAGGATGATAAAAGAATAGGAAAAAGAAACTAAAATTAATGCATTCCTGTTGCAAATCCTATCAAACATACAAAGGTAGTTGCAACATGGACCAATGGCTAGTAATGTGGATGGATATAATACTAAGAAAAAAAAAATCCACCTAGGATACAAAAGCATGGCCCTGGAAATAACAAAAAAAGAAGAAGCACCTCAAAGAAGGTCTGACATGGAGCCAATAAGCATGCTAACATCAAGGATTCACCCGAAGGATCCTCTAGTGAGGAAATTGGCAGTTCCAAGAAATTGTCTAGTAGTGGGACTAGTTCACCTTTTCAGGGGAGAAGAAAGAGGAGAAAAGGTGCTAAGGTCTGTGACCCTAAAGAGTTTAAGAAATCCAAGCCACCCAATTTTGATGGGGATATTAAGAAGAGGGAAGAAGAAAAATCTTGGCTACTTGGCCTAAAGAAGTACTTCAGAGTCCATGACTACTCTGATGTAACGACCTGTGCGCGTTACGACGACCATTCTAGTAGCAGGTGCAAATTTTTTTTTTTTGGATGTGTGTGTGTGTGTATGTACAAGGAAGCAACTACAGTCTACTTGACTTCGCGTCGCCACCCGACGAAGATACGACGCAACCATGACGTACATAAGAATATGACCAGGAAGCACGATATGTAATCACAGACATAAATGATGATCACACGACAAGCAACAAGACTCAATCACGAGGTTCAGCACGAGAACGCTGAACGCCTCGACGAGAACCATCACAACACAACCATAGGCAGAGGTGCACAACGCAGACACACAGCGAAAGTAAAACTGACCACTATAT
>SNQJ01S0008484.1:97393-118942 GCA_010110895.2 Picea sitchensis | reverse complement strand
CTGCGTTTATGTGTATTTATGTATTTCATTGTGTTCCTACATAAATACAGATCACCTCCTCCTATAATATGACCTATGTACACAAGTGCAGTCTTGCCAAATTCACATTTAGACAATTTTACATACAATGTTTCCCTTTGCAAAGTATCCAATACTTGTTTTACATGCCTCACATGTCCATCCCAAGTCCTACTAAAAATAATAATGTTGTATAAATATACAATCACAAAATCATCTAGAAAATGCTTGAATACATCATTCATCACATGCATGAAATTTGTAAGAGCATTACAAAGCCCAAACGGCATAACTAACCACTCAAACAATCCATGTTTGGTTTTAAAGACAGTCTTCCATGCATCCTGTTCTGCAACCCTGATCTGATGGTATCCACTGCGCAAATCCAACTTAGTGAAATAAACAACATTCTTTAATTGATCAAGTAAATCATCTATATGAGGAAGAGGGTATCGATTTTTCACCATGATTTTATTTAAGGCCCGGTAATCGACACACATTCACCATGTTCCATCCTTCTTTGGCACCATCACGATCGGAGAACCACAAGAAGATGAGTTGGACCTGATGACCCCTTGATCCAATAAGCCTTGTACCTGCTTCTTGATCTCTGTCATCTTCACAACTAACATCCTGTACATGCCCAAATTAAGAAGAGGAGAATCCTACTGAAAATGTATTTCATGTTGGATTTCCCTCTTAGCAGGTAATCCATCTGGTTCGTAGAAAATATCATCATACTTAGAAACAAGATCAATTAATTATTTCTTATGAGGAGGATCACATCCTTGGAAAGCGTCGGATGTTCCAACATCTTTCTCTCTTACGACCATGAGTACATATCTCTTATTAGTGTTTATGAGTCTCTTCATTTGACCTTCACTAACAAGTGTTGTATTTACCCTCATGCTGTGAGCTCTAACAATATATTCCATTCCCCCCTTAGTAAGGTGGTATTTGTTCTCATGAAGAAAGGAGATTGTTTTTCTATCATAAAGATAAAGACTCCCCAACACTATGCCATATATATCAAGTGATACAACATCCAAATCCACTTCATCAATCAACTTTGAAGCAATATCAAATCTGACCCTACATTGTTTGGTGACATTAAGTTTTTCTTTATCACATACCCAACCAAGAGGATAAAGCTTTGGATGTGCTTTTGTTTCAAGACTCATATTTTTGACAAGCGCTTCAGATATCAAATTTACTTGGGAACCCAGATCAAATAATGTATCTATCTTAATGTGTTTAGATACAACTCTTATATGAAATAATTCATTCCTCTTTCGTTCATCATCATGAGATTAATTATTGGAATTTGAACTAGCATGAAGATAATCTTTACCTTGTACTCCAACCGTTGTGATCTTTCCTTCATCTTCTTAATCAGAACTAAGATCTTGTTGCACTGTAGAAATGGTTTTTGTCTTCCCCTTTCCACCAAACTGTTTCAGTCTCTTCTCTGGATGTAGTTTCCAACAATGTTCATCATCGCGACCACATTTCTTGCAATGAGTGCAAGATGGCTTTCCTCCTTCTCTCGTCACTGTGGCGGTCTTCTTGTCCTTCCTTTTAAACTTCTTAAATGGTTTATGTGGGAGATCGGAAGGTTTCTTTGTGGGATCTTCTTGAACATGTTTTCCCCTGTTCTCAAGGTGAGTGGCTTGCACACAAACTTCGTTAAGACTAGTGGGGTTAAACAATAACAAAGTATGATGAATATAAATGTGAAGTGCGCCAATATACTTCATTAAATTTTCATAAGAATCCAAAGAAATGTTTAATGCAAGAGCTTTCTTCGTAAATTCTTCTGTGAAACTTGTTTGACCTTTACTTTTTCTTAAAGTTTTCCATTCCATCAATTTTTTTATGTAAATAACCCAATGGATAAAATTGTTTCCTTATCGATGATTTAAATTCTAACTATGAGGAAAGAAGATTACCACTCTTACTTATATCCTAAAGTTTGCTCTCCCACCATATGAGAGCTGTGCCTTCCAACTGAAGAGAAGCCAGTGGCACTTTAACTTCCTCTTTATCACTATGTTGAACACGACAATATACTTCAACCTGTTGGATCCAATTATCTAGCTTTTCAGGATTAACATCTCCATTAAACATAGGTGAAACAAATTGTACATCAAGATTTAATAATGGTTTCTTAAAAGAGGCTTTATGGCTAGAATGATGAGAATGATAAGAATGTTCAAAGGAAGAAGAACTAGAACTTGATGGTGAAGATGGAGGCTCAGGAGGGTCTCCTCCAGCCCCTTGATTTACTGAAGCATCATCATCATCTTGTGCTTCCTTTTTCTTCCCTTTCTTCGTCATCCTCTTCTCATAGTCTCCATACATTCGTTCGACCATTTCTGACATGCAATAAAAGACCATATGGAAGTTTTCCTCCTGTTCATCACACTTTTCCTCTTCTGCCATTTTCTTCCTTCGAGATGCACAACCAACTTCGGGATTGAAATTTTTAAGAGTTCCTTCACCCTGCTTATGCTTGGTCTTAGTAAGCATTCACACTCAACAATTCAAGTCAAAGATGACTGCTCTAATACCAACATGATCCAGGATATTTTCATCGAAGTGACTTATAAAGAATTGTATTAAATTGACATAAATTAAAGTGCACCATTAAAGAAGGAAAAACTCAATAATGAAGAGACATAAGTATCAAATATGAAAAAAAAAACTTGATAACGGAGTTCGTCCTTGATGGACTACGTCTCCGGGTCCTGCTCTCAAATGGGTAGGCCTTTTCATTAACTCAGCAAAATAATTTGAAAAAATACATAAGTATACCTCATTTTGAAATCAAGTTGCAGAAGTTTTGTTCAGATCAGAAAACATACATCACCATTGAATTCGTGGCGTCAAATTACCCAAAAATGATTGTCTCCAGGCTTCAATCTGACTCTGGCACTCCCAGACCCAAGATAAACTCTGTCTCGATTTTTGTGCCTTGTAACTTGCAATAAATGATGAGAAGCACCTCGTAAAGCATGTCGATCGTACCCTCACCTGCCTCCCTCTTGTGCATTGGGTGGATTCACTTTTTAAATAAAATACCCGGCCTTGTAATCAACGGATGGTCGTTGCTTAGTGGTTGTGGAGCATGTGTTAAGGCGTAGATAGAGGGGGATGTCTCGGGGTCGAGCCTGCAGGCTTCCCCTTTTGGGTTGTTGGTTGCAACTTATATATATATATATTATTATATGGTTGTTTCGCCAATCTTAGTTGTGGTTATATATGAGGGTTGGTCACCATATTTGGCAGGGTCTCGCCGGATTTGGCGGGATTTGCCCACTGCCACGTGGCAGCCAACCATTGGGCCACATCAACCAACTTTACAATCACCTGCCACGTCAGCGTATGACCTGCCACATCATCCTGCCACGTCAACCACCACGTCACCATATGCTTTGCCACGTGGTTTTACAGACTGTCACGTGGCACATTTTTACTAGTCCACGAAATGACCTGAAAAAACCAAATATGAGTGACATGTGGTAGCCTCTGGTGTTGCCAAGTCATCATGTTGACGTTAGAATGACACGTGTCACCTCCTGCATGTGCCACGTATGCAGTACGAATGCTGACGTCATCCATACTGATGATGACATCAGCCGTACGAACGCTGACTCATCCCTTGTTGATTGGGCTAGGTTGACCAAACTTTGACTGCGAATATCTTTTGATTCGTAACTCTGTTTGACAAACTGTTTTTGTTGTTGGAAAGCTTACAATGCACTCTTCGCGATGATGTCATTTTCATTGAGTTTTGAGAACTTTGATTTTTTTCCCTCTTTCTCTGTTGAGGCCATTTTGAGCTTCCTGAATTGCTTCTGTGAATTATGAGTTGTCCTTAGTCTTCTCTAAATCCTTTTTGGATCAAGGTGACTAGGAAATATACTAGATAACGTTCTAGCCCAATGCAGCTCAGAGTATTGTCATTATCACACAACCTCAACTACAACATAGTGAAAGTCTCATCTCGACAATTAATTTAATTTCTCCTTATGTAATTTTTAAATCAATTTCAACACACTGACAAATACTTAAAAAATATTACCCTCTTTTAAAAATATTTAATCCCATCAATATATTTTACACCAATAAAAAAAAATCCAAATATATATTTTTAAAATTCATAAAAATCTATTTAATTTAAAAAAATTAAAATTATATATATATATATATTAAACTATGTAAAAAAAATGTGAAAACTATAATTCTAAAGGGGTGTTTATAATAAAATAACAAACTTAACCTACAAGTATATCATCATTTTTAAATAAAAATTTAACAATATCTGGATGGAAAATGAGAGGATGGCGATGAACCCTTAGTGATTGAAAAATATAGCAAAAAAACTAGTTAACATTATTATTACACTAATTACGCTAATTTAAAAGAAAGTTAGTTAACGTCGCATAATTGTGATTGTTTTAAAAGCTGTCCAAAATCAATCAAAAGCAAACTATACACAGTACTATATTTAAAGAGCAACCAATATCCATTTTGTTACAGAGCATCTAATTCAACACGCGTGTTGCACGCCACACCGCCTCGAATCTCTGCACCATGTCCTGGAAAAGGATTGTGCAGTTACCATGTGGGTAATAAGGATTGTCCAGTTATCACGTGGGTATCGATTGGTTTCCACTTGGACATAGATTCGATTTTAAATACGTGGTGGGATAATGCACTGGCATTTAAAACACGCCTGGCACCACTCCTCCACATTATTTCCAGTTACAAGCCCTAGCCAGCAGTTGAACTTTTTTTTCTCTTCAGTATGTCTTTTAGCCAAAGACTGGGTGTGCTTTTCATTCTCTGCTGAGTGCCATGATTTCACAGACATTTCTGTGGTATTCAACTTTCCAGTAACAGAGAGCATAGCGTCCAGTAGCGTGTATGATGATTTCACAGGCATTTCTGTGGTATTCAATTTTTCAATAACAGAGAGCATAGAGTCCAGTAGTGTGTATATGGCAATTTCTTTGACTTGCAGGTTCGATGTGACTATCGATGGAATTAGCTGCCAAAATGAATTTCCGAACTAGACCCGCTGGAATTGGCAAATACGGCAAGGAAACCGCTAGCTACGAGGTGGACGGAGGAGGACCATCCCCGGCACATCAATGGTCCTGTACTCACCTGTTGTCACCATCAAACATAGGCCTCAAAGTAAGGGGATGGGATGGGATGGCCTGCCCACAATTCATTCATACATATGCTGCTGCAGGAGTCATCTGTGAGATCGTGTAAGGTGAGGATGACGGACAGGGTAAATGTTCATCTATTGGATTATGTAAGGTGATGATGAGGACTGGCAATGTACCATGCTAGGCTATGATCATGATCATTGACTACAAGGTTATGATCATTGACGGCTAGATCAAGCAATGGTATAATCATTGACGATCATGCAAAATCATGATGGCAATGTGGGAAGGACGATGGAGACGATAGTAGGTATCCATGGAGCAGGATTTCCATCATGGACATAAGAACTCAAATTGTCATCATGATCACATACAATTGCGAATTAGCAATTTGTCATCATAATCACATAGAATTGTAAATTCACAGTTAGATTAGAATTTTGCTAAATAGAGCATGCTGTAAGTATTTGGTGAACTCCCAACTAACGTGCAGAACTCCCAACTAACCTGCAATGAGATTATAGATTAAAATTTTGAGACACTGACCATATTTTAGACTCCAGGCTTTACAGCAGCTGAAATGCCCATACTTTAGATTTCTCAAGTCTTTACAGCTGAAATGCAGACAGAAAAATTCACAGAAACGCCCAGAACATGCACAGCATGCATTGAAAAATGTATTGCATCATCTCACGGGTTTTTGGATTGGGGCGGCTCATCTTTTTTCAAAGTCATGGAGCCCAACTCCTCTTCCTGTATGGTGGGTGAAGTATTCTTTGACTCTTCATTCATTTTAACTTTGCTGAAATGACCAGATTTATTTCCTGCATGCTTTAAGGAAAAATATAGTTAGTGAAAACATAATTCAGATTTTTGTAGAATGCTAACACTATGCATTAAATCTGCCAAAGATAATGGTTGTGTTTTTCCCCAACACAACTAGGATCTTGTTTTAACTGTGTCCATGTAGAAATCTGGATAAATTCTTGGATGGTTATAACTGTTCTTTTGGTGTATTTTTGTTTGTTGCAGGGGATCCCCACTGATTTTGTGAAGAGAATGCAATATGGGGTGTGTAAAGATGCAATTCTACAAGGCCCAAGTGGGCATTTGTGGCATGTGAATCTGTGCTGTGCTAACACGTGGGCATCTTTCACAGATGGTTGGGAAAGTTTTGTTTCAGACCAGTTTATTGAAGTTGGAGATATTTTAGTTTTTAGACATGTAGATGATGTACATTTTGCTGTGCAAGTCTTCGGACCAAGTGGTTGTGAGAAACAAAGTGCCTTTTCGTTTCAAAACTACACCTCATGCTGTTTCAGAAAAAGAAACTTAAACCTCTCCACAATCTGCAACAAGAAAAGGGGCGAACACAAGCAGAATTCTACAACAGCTGTTTCACACAAGCATAATTCTACAACAGCCTCTGTTTCTCTATTGATCGATATGAAGCCAAATAGAAATGGAAACATTGCAGAGAAAGATTTGAAAATGGATCGCACTCTCACAAGTAAGCAAATATTTCCAAGCTGAAAGGTATGAGGATTTTTTTTTGTATGCCATTGTTTATCTGATATGTATATGTATTTCTTCTGCCGAGGTTCTCGAAGGCATTAACTCTGGCCGGTCGCTGAGGAATCTGCCTGAATTTTCTGTGGTTCTGCCGAAGGGTGCAGTTACTGATCGATTTAGGATGGTAAGTTTCACTCCAACCCTCATTACATTGCAGAATATGGATAAAACTCCATAGAAAGACCTGTTTTGTGTACGTCATGCCTCCAAAGACAGTTGTGTTTTCTGCTATTATGCTGAAAAAAATTGTTCTTCCTGTTTTGTGCTATTATGGTGAAGAAATCGAACAGTGCTTAAGTATTTGACAATATTCTTCAATCATAATCTCAAAGTATATGGGTTCTTTGGTAAATGCAAAAGTTATCAGCATTTTAAGTCATGCCGATGCATACACTAATATAGGAGAATGCATTTAGAGTTCTTTATCGGATCATTATGTGGAATGCAGAGTAGCAAGATTCAGCCATATTGCAGCTAGGAAATTCAGGAGTAAAAAGAAATTCTACCGAAATACCCATAGACCTATTAACCCCAGAAAAACCTCAAAAACCTAAATTAAAAAAGCACACACTAAAATACTTATAAATATAAACTACATTGCAAAATTTTGGAGAAATGAATTGTATTTTCTCGGTTATTTCATTCTTTGACATTCAAATTCTTCTAAATTATGTTCATGAAATTAGCATCCACAAGAGGCAACACGTTAATAAAATTTCTATTGTCGCTGATGGCGAGTTCTATCTCAATTAGATGCCTAATGTTGGATTAGTTTAAAAAATTTCATTGTTGATTAGCTTAAAAAATCCCATTGTTGATAGACAACGGATTCTATTTCAATTAGATGCCTAATGTTGGATTAGCTTTAAAAAACACTTGGTTCTAACTCAACTTGTCATCTATGGATCCTAGCTCATTGGTTTCAAAGCTATTGGGATATCATTTACCTTCATCTAGGTCTCTAAATAATAGCTAACATCTCCACCTTCCCTATTATGTGTGCATGTAGTAATTTAGTGTTGTCTCCAATTTTAATGTCTATCCAATCCATATTAAGTGCTTCTTTTTGGGATTTTAGGCTAGGAGGTTAGTAAGTGATTAGAGTGACCCGAGCTAGGCTTGGAATAAAAAAGATTGGCTACAACTATACCCCCTCGGATATATGCAATAGCCCGCAAGTTACATATACTAGAAACTTGTGACTTGGCCTTAAGGTCGATATTGTTAAGAACCTGAATAGATCTACAAATATAATCACCACAAATACTGAATACACAATAGATCCACAAATCAAGATAGAAGAAACCACACTTTATTATTACCAAACCCTTGAGGTAGGGAAACACCATACAATGGATCCTATTNACACAAGCAGAATTCTACAACAGCCTCTGTTTCTCTATTGATCGATATGAAGCCAAATAGAAATGGAAACATTGCAGAGAAAGATTTGAAAATGGATCGCACTCTCACAAGTAAGCAAATATTTCCAAGCTGAAAGCTATGAGGATTTTTTGTTGTATGTCATTGTTTATCTGATATGTATATGTATTTCTTCTGCCGAGGTTCTCGAAGGCATTAACTCTGGCCAGTCTAATTCGCTGAGGAATCTGCCTGAATTTTCTGTGGTTCTGCCGAAGGGTGCAGTTACCGACCGATTTAGGATTGTAAGTTTCACTCCAACCCTCATTACATTGCAGAATATGGATAAAACGCCATAGAAAGACCTGTTTTGTGTACGTTATGCCTCCAAAGACAGTTGTGTTTTGTGCTATTATGCTGAAAAAAATTGTTCTTCCTGTTTTGTGCTATTATGGTGAAGAAATCGAACAGTGCTTAAGTATTTGACAATATTCTTCAATCATAATCTCAAAGTATATGGGTTCTTTGGTAAATGCTAAAGTTATCAGCATTTTAAGTCACGCTAATGCATACACTAATATAGGAGAATGCATTTAGAGTTCTTTGATGGATCATTATGTGGAATGCAGAGTAGCAAGATTCAGCCATATTGCAGCAAGGAAATTCAGGAGTAAAAAGAAATTCTACCGAAATACCCATAGACCTATTAACCCCAGAAAAACCTCAAAAACCTAAATTAAAAAAACACACACTAAAATACCTATAAATATAAACTACATTGCAAAATTTTGGAGAAATGAATTGTATTTTCTCGGTTATTTCATTCTTTGACATTCAAATTCTTCTAAAATATGTTCGTGAAATTAGCATCCACAAGAGGCAACACGTTAATAAACTTTCTATTGTTGCTGATGGCGAGTTCTATCTCAATTAGATGCCTAATGTTGGATTAGTTTAAAAATTCCCATTGTTGATTAGCTTAAAAATTCCCATTGTTGATAGACAATGGATTCTATTTCAATTAGATCCCTAATGTTGGATTAGCTTTAAAAAACACTTGGTTCTAACTCAACTAGTCATCTATGGATCCTAGCGCATTGTTGAATCTTTTGTAAACGACACACTACAGAAGTTTCAAAACTATTGGGATATCATTTACCTTCATCTAGGTCTCTAAATAATAGCTAACATCTCCACCTTCCCTATTATGTGTGCATGTAGTAATTTAGTGTTGTCTCCAATTTTAATGTTTATCTAATTCATATTAAGTGCTTCTTTTTGGGTTTTTAGGCTAGGAGGTTAGTAAGTGATTAGAGTGACCTAGGCTAGACTTGGAATCAAACAAATTGGCTACAACTATACCCCCTCGGATATATGCAATAGCTCACAAGTCATATATACTAGAAACTTGTGACTTGGCCTTAAGGTCGATACATCCCTATAACTACGGGGTGCTTACATTTCTAGCTAAGCCGCTTTGGGCCTATTACCCCCTCTCTTTGGTAACTAGAGGAGATCATGTCTCATGGCCTGCAACGAAGACAATGATTCTGACAATGATGATGATCAAAATATCCACAGAGAGCAGCCCAACACCCCCCTCGGATACCTCTTCCTCATCAGCATGGCTCATCACACTCAATTAACAAGGCTTATTGGGAGATGGTGTTCCGACACATTATGAGGTCCATTCATCATTGTTTTGTATAAATTGTCATATTTAATACATTGGGAATTTGAGTGATGATCATAGGTTGAAGTTGGATAATGAATCATGAGCTCAGAAGTTATGTTTTTTCCATGTTTCACCTTGGTGGTCATCCTAGGCATGTTAGTCTTATGTTGTCACTCCTAGGGAAAAGGGGTACTACCAGTGGTTCCTTGAAATGGGTAGCCTACCATTCCTAATCATACTTGTCACTTTTCCATCCCTCATCCTTCCATATCCCACCTTTTGGGTAATGTGGTTACATGTACACCAAAAAGGCATTGATGCAAGTGGATTTTGGTGGCCACCCACCTTTTCCAACTCGCTCATAACAGTTTTCTGGCAATTTTGATAATTTACTATTTTTAGCAGTTTTTAACTTCCAGGGCCATTTTGAGGGCCTAAATGAAGGTTTTTTTGGGATCGAGCTTCTCAATGATAGTCGAAGCCTTTAATTGAGCTCCCAAAATGAATCTCCTCAACGATACATTTCCAATGGACTATCGTGCGCCTAAAATGGATATCATCTGCAAAAGTTACGACCCTGAGAAGTTGATGTACTAACTTACGCAAACAGGGCCCACATGACTTTTGGCGCTTCATCTCCTAGGGTTAGGTTTTTGGATGTCTAGGGTTTTTGACATTCTTGTTTGTTGTAAAAAGGCCTTCAGATCCTCATTGTAATCATCTTCTTGCGAATGAGCGCAATCGTCACATCTCTTCTCAGAGATAAGTCGCCACCATTCCAACAAGCTTGTTTTCCGCTGCATTTTACAGTTTTAGTTTATTTCCTTATTGAATAGAAAACCAGTTTTGTTGTATCTTTGTTATTCTGTGTTAAGCATCTTTTAATAATTTGTATTCATTTCGTTCTACTCATAAAATCCAGATCAGTGGTATTAGAGCGGTCTGCTCCTTGGCATGTTAATGCATGTCCCCAAAGAGGTCAGGGTACAAAGAATTGGGTCTCGAGCTTGTTTCTCTTAAGGAAAAAAGCTATCGCACGACCAAATGACCTCTCATGGAAGGAGAAAAGAAACATGACAGAACAAGAGATCATTTCAAAATGTTGATTGAGAAAGCCCTCACACAACAAAAGAATGAGATGATGTATAGTTTCGCGCAAATCCTTCATCGACTACCAACATGCGACACATCTTGCTCAACCAGAGATGTCGCCCCCTTCAAGGTACAAATCAACTTCGATATTCCTATATTTGAAGGTCAGATAGACACAGATGTTGTAGACAAGTGGTTGAATCTATTAGAAGGGTATTTTTTTGTCCATAACTTTTTGAATAGAAAAAATATTACTTTTGCACTCCTCAAAGTCGTTTCCCATGTCAAATATTGGTGGTAAACTTTCTGTGAGCGAAAAGGAACAGATAACCTTCATTATTTACAGTCGCGACCACCTGAGAATCCTTCAAGGATGCTATTAAAGAATAATACTACCCCATCGGAGGTTATGATGACTTGTATACCAAATGGACCACACTGTGGCAAGAGAGAGACCAAGCAGTGACAGATTTCACAAATATCTTCCATACCTTGTGCACCAAGCTGGGTATCAAAGATTCAGAGCGACATTTGGTGCTCAAGTATCGTGGTACTTCGCATAGATACATCCAGACCGAAATGGAATTTTTGGACATCTCGTCCTTGGGCGCGACCTATCGATATGCAGTCAAAATCGAGCAGAAGCTCAAATAAAAGACGCGACAATTTGGTCCTAGAAACCCATCATAGAAAAAGATAGGAAGGGGCGGCCCCAACCAATAGAACAAAGGACAAAGCAAATATGGACATTATCAGGACAACTAGTCCAAGCCACAAGCAAAGAAGGACACTGGAAAGACAAAGAAAGATATCGGAAAGTGGTGGGACTTCCATAAGATCCCTTGGCATAACATTGCTAACTGTCGCTCAAAGCAGTCGCTAGTGGCCAAAGTGAAAGCCTCTGAATCAGATGTGGGTTCTGACTCTAAGTCAGAACCAGAAAGGGGAAGACAAATCATTGACGCAGAACCCAGTGCCACCGTTACTACCACCAAGCTCCATCCTAGTGAACCAGACAAGTCAAAAGAAGGCGAGTGTCCATTCCATTCACAGATGTGGGTAAAAGGCACCTCGCTACACTTCATCGTTGATAGCGGTAGCCAGAAGAACCTCATCTCAATAGAGGTCGTCAAGCGGTTGGCCCTGTCAACAATTCCTCACCCACAAGCCTACACCATTGGATGGCTCCGCCAAGGAAGCGATCTTCGCGTCAACCAACAATGTCGATTGTCATATGGAATCAAGCCCTTCAAAGACGAGGTATTGTGCGATGTTGCTCCTCTCGAAGTTTGTAATGTTATTTTGGGCCAACCTTATTTATGGAAACATCATGTTGTATATGAGTCTAGGCCTCGTAGTGTTATTATTACTTTGAACAGAAAATTGTACAGGATACCCGAGGCAGTCCCTCCTAGTGCTATTTCCTTGATCTCTGCCAAGAAATACAGGAAGATTATCTCTCAGACCGGGAAATTTGTCTTTTTCGTGATTCACTCTCAGAGTGAGTGAAAGATCGCAACCACATCCAAGGCCTCCTCGACCGATCTTTCCACACAACAAAAACAAGCGGATAAGGTCGTGGAAGAATACTCAGATATATTCTCCTCTCCTATTGGGGTACCTATGCATTGCTAGGTCAAGCATCCCATCAATCTGACTCCAGATGCATCATTATCCAATGGGCTAGTCTACTACCGCTCTCTGTTAGAAAAAAATGAGATCAAGAGGCATATCCAATAACTGCTCCACAAGGGGCACATACATCCTAGATCATCTCCTTTTGGGAGCCCAATCGTGCTGGTGGAGAAGAAAGATGAGACTTGACGACTCTGCATTAATTACCGGGCCCTGAATAAAATCACAGTCTAAAACTGGTACCTGATTCCCTGAATCGATGACCTCCTTGATCATCTCACGGGGGCCAAATACTTCAGTAAGATTGATTTGAAGTATGGCTACCACGAGGTCCCAATAGAACATACAGATGTATGAAAGACCACCTTCAAGTCAAAAGAAGGCCTTTTTGAATGGCTGGTCATGCCCTTTGGTTTGAAAAATGCTCCAACAAATTTTATGAGGATGATGGATGATATCCTATGACCTTTCACCAACACTTTTGTAATGGTGTATCTGGATGACATCCTCATCTACAACAAGACTTGGGCGGAACGTTTGCAACATATTCAACAGGTTCTGCACACCTTGCGACAACATAAACTATATGAAAACTTGGAAAAATGTTCCTTCGCCATGGACAAGGTCCATTACTTAGGCTACATTGTTGATCGACATGGTGTGGATGTGGATGCAACCGAGATCTAGGTAATTCATGACTGGCCAAAACCAACCACACTCATTGAACTTTGAAGCTTCATGGGCCTCACCAATTTCTATCGTAGGTTCGTGTTGGGATTCTCTCATATCGCATGGGCCCTTAGCCAAGTAACCAGGGGTGGTGGTAAGAAAAAAATTGTGTGGGGCCTTTCCCAACAACAAGCCTTCGATGACTTGAAGAAGCGTTTGTGCTCATCCCCAGTACTTTCATTACTGGACCTACAACATCCCTTTGAGATCGAGACAGATGCTTCAGACTATGTTGTGGGAACTGTTCTCACTCAACACGACCACCCTGTGGAATATAATAGTGAGAAACTATCAGATGTTGTCCGTAAGTACCCTACTTACAAAAAATAAATGTACTTCATTATGGAAGCCCGCCGCTAGTGGAGACATTACATTATTGGGAATGAGACAATCATCCACATTGATCACAAGCCACTACAATTCATGCAGACCCAAGGAAAATTGCAGAATGACTGCCATCATAAGTGGTCCATATACTTACAATAGTTCCACCTCAACATCAAGTATAAAATAGGAAGTACCAACTAAGTTTTTGATTTCCTTCGCCGACCTCCAGTCGCGGCACTCACCAGGGTGCTAGACTCTTGCAGCCACGAGACCTCTAGATGGCCCCACCTCTATGAGACAGACCCTGACTTCCAATAGTCGCTAATTTCCATCTTCAAGATGGGTTGTTGTGTCGTCTGGGCCATCTCTTCATTCCATCAAGCAAGCACGCGAAGCTGATTTGGGAAACTCACTACAGTCGGGTGGCAGGACACTTTGGCGTCTAAAAGACAATGGCAGTGTTGCAGAAACCTTTCTACTAGCCAAAACTTCGACATGATGTCGACAAGTATATCAGGTCCTGCACCGCCTACGCTATTGCCAATCCGACCACTAAGAAACAAGGCCTGTACACCCCTCTTCCTACTCTTGAAAGGTCGTGGGAATCCATCTCAATGGACTACATGTCAGGCCTCCCTTCCACCAAGAGGGGAAATGACTTGTTTTTGTGGTCATTGATCACTTTTCCAAGATGGCAATTCTAGCCGCCTGCAAGAAGAACATCACAACAGAAGCCACTACCAAGCTCTTCTTTGAATGAGTATGGGTACATTTTGGTATCCCAAAAACCATTATCTCAAACCATGACAGACGATTCCTCAAGACATTCTACTCGAGCCTCTGGTCACTGCTGGATACCAAGCTCACCAAATTCACTACCTTGCACCCCCAGACAGATGGCCAAAGTGTGGTAGTTAATCGGATGATCGTACATATCCTGTGCATGTAAAATTCAAAACAGCCCTGCACATGGGATGAGAGTCTTCCCTATGTCCAACATAGCTACAATCGAGCCCTTCATAGCTCAACTGGCCATAGACCCTTTCAGGTGGGGTTGAGATTCCAACCACTGGGCCCCATGGATGTTTCACTACCCCTGGTGACCACCTCGGTCGACTTATCCCTTGCTCCACCAGAAGCTGACAAAGCCACCCGGTTCATTGAGAGGATCCAACACATCCGCCAATGGGTTCATGATATTCTACATAAGTCTAATGCTAAGTACAATCAACACCATTATCAACATTAGGTGCCACATAAGTTTCAAGAGGGCGACAAAGTTTGGTTTCACTTGCAGAAAGAACGCCTTGCAGGGCCCCATCAGAAGCTTCACCCACTTCGTTATGGGTCGTACACCATCACCAAGGTTGTGGGTGACAATGATTTTGAGCTCAACATTCCCCCTTTCCTTGGCCTGCACCCAATCTTCAACGTGGCTCTCCTTCGACCATATTTCCCACCATTATTGGACACCTCAGAGATAACAGAGGAGTTGACACCAATAGAGCTAAACCACCACTGCATGAAACAAACATCTAGTGATCAGATTGTGGACACATATATCAATGGAATGCAACAACAAATGATCCAGCTTTATCGAGTCGTCAAAGCAGGGCATCTCCTACACCAAGCCAAGTGGCTCACCCGGGGCCAAATTTAGCAGAAATTTCCTCATTTGATGGGGGAACTCAACGCAATTGAAACCATTGCTTCATAAAGAGGGAGGATTGATCTAGGTGGATATCAGTGGCCACCCACCTTTTCTAACTCGCTCAAAACATTTTTCTGTCAATTTTGGCAATTTACTATTTTTAGCAGTTTTTAACTTTCGGGGCCATTTTGAGGGCCTAAATGAAGGTTTTTTGGGATTGAGTTTCTCAATGATAGTGGAAGGATTCGATTGAGCCCCCAAAATGGATCTCCTATACGACACCTTTCCAATGGGATATCATTCTCCTAAAATGAAGATCGTATGCAAAAGTTACGACCCCGAGAAGTTGATGTACTAACTTACCCAAACGGGGCCCACATGACTTTTGGTGCTTCATCACCTAGGGTTAGGTTTTTGGATGTCTAGGTTTTTTGACATTATTTTTTATTGTAAAAGGGCATGCAGAACCTCATTGTAATCATCTTCTTGTGAATGAGTGCAGTCGTCACATCTCTTCTTAGAGATAAGCCGCCACCATTCCAACAAGCTTGTTTTCCGCTGCATTTTACAGTTTCTGCATATTTCCTTATTGAATAGAAAATCAGTTTTACTGTATCTCATTATTCCGTGTTAAGCATATTTTAATAATTTGTATTCATTTCATTCTATTCATAAAATCTGGATTAGGCATGTACCTCATTCTCTTAGGAGAAGAAGGGGATAAACGCCCAAAGGTAGATTGCACCTGGATGATAAAGAAATGGGTAGGGATGATTTTAAGGATGATAATTTATTTTAAAATGTAGAAACCTTGGCAAATCTTAGTAATCTTTCATATGCCAACTATAAATGTTTGACGATATTTTTGTAAAAATATTCAAATTTCTAAGGATTTTATATAGTTTGTATAACATTTTGGCGATTTTTAAGGTAAAATAATTTTGTCCTATAGAATTTAGACGAATCATTTTTAGAATAATGAATCCTCTTTTGGGAAAATTATCCCATGAGCGAAATTTATCCCCTAAAATCATCCTTGGAAATGGGTTAATGAGGATAGTTAAAAGCCATGGTCCATAATTGAGCTCTACCCCTTCATTAATGGTAATCACCCCTAGTCCTAATGTGAATAAATGAATTCATCAATAAAAAAATGACTTGAATATATCTTGAATGAAAGAAAAGGAAGTGCTAAGATTGAAACCTTTTTAAGAGGACTTTCAAATAAAATAAAAATAAAGAAAAGGGAAAATAAGGGGTTTGGAATGCAAAAAACGTCGAGGAAAGGGTAACTCAATTGCCAAGTGCACCCTCTACAAAGGCACTCATGGAGGTGAGCCCATATAGTTTCTTGCATGTTAATGACCCCATGCCCAGAAGTAAACCGCATGACCACCTCACATTTATTACATATCTTTGATGGGTTCTACTCGAAAATATCTTTGTACTTGGGTACTGGCAATATTCCTAATAGGTTCCTTTGATGGTTCTCCCATACCTAAACTTGCCGAATTGCAAAAAATCTTGAGCTTGTGTGAAGTTTGGAGGGGATACCTAATGAGATTTGTTCATTTGTCTTTTGTATTAATTGACGAGCTACTTCGTATGCTTCTTAGGAAAATTTCCCCTTGTGATTGTTGGTTTTACTTGATTCCATGGTTTTCATTGACTTGGGTTCACCCGACATGGTCTTTGAAGGATGCCTTTGTGCTTTCACCTAGGACATTGTGCACTTTATACAGGATACAACACGTGTGATGAAAAATGTTGAGTCACCTAGTGATTGACCTCCTTCAAATACATCTTCTCACACCTCTTGGATCTTGGAGGATGGACAAATGAGCTATTGTTTGATAGATATGGTCATGATGGCAAGCAAATGGGAAGGAAGCCCACACTATAGCACACACAACCTCCGAACCCTCTCTTAGGCTGGTGGGATGTTAAATATTTATTTCCTCTACTCAGTCCTTATCTCTCTCCAAGGACCATAGATGGATTTTTCTCGCAGAGAGATTTCAAATGACTATAATTACGCTCAACACTGAGCTCTGGGTCGAGAGTTATAAATTCTCAAAGTTTTCAAGCTCTCACTGGAAAATCCACCTCACTACGACATGGTATCCATGTGGATCCCTCCCACTCATGCCATCCTATGTGGTGCTAACTTGGCATAAATGTGGCACTTTCCACCTAGATCATCATTCAATGGTTCTGATTGTATATCATCTTTCTTCATCATCGTCATGGTCTATCTCCCATGAGATATCATTCACCCCAACTACTCTACTCCGACGAGTCTAATATCAAATCCAACGATCCTCAAAACCTAGTGGGAAATGACTCAAGTTTCATCGACGTCTCCATCGTGCATGATGAATAACATCCATGCCCTTGACCTTGTCTACGACAAACAAATGGGACCTACAAGGATTCACGGATGAGATTTCATCTCACCATTCCACCAACCAACTGCTGTCATTTAACCCCAAATCACTTTTTTTCGTCGACTCATCCTCCTAGCTTTACCCCAAACCTCTACTCACCATCCTTCGACAAACGACTATGATCCAACAACCTATGGATCCAACATCTTAGATTATAAGAAAAGGCCTAAGGTTCCCGACCCCTTCCAGGACCATTGTTGTCCCATCGACCATTCAACTAATAACACCTGACACTCCTCAAGGCATGTTGGCTAGCACATTGGCTCACCACATCTCTAATACATCATCATCCCCTTTCCTCACTTAAAAAGAACCCATGAAAATAAACGACGAAGATCAAACTTTTCCTAGACATCAATTGATGGTTATCACTCTTTTCGAGTCCTCGTCATCGTCGACACTCTCTGAACGCATCACTCAACTTATCCAACCTTCCATACCCTAACAGTGATGTCACTGGTACCAACGATCATGATCTTTGCCAATATCACTCCCAGAAAATCAAACCTCCTCATATCGTCTCTAGGTTTTCGTTGTCATCGTACTCCTTGTCTAACTATACATAAGTCCCGGCACTCAATCATTCCCAATGACAATGTATTTCTTCAGGAAGGGATGAGATCTACTCACCCTACCCGATCGACGACCATGAACGTCATTGACTCAATCACATGGTTTATATTGGTTAACGCTTTGATTTTGGGACTTAGTCAATTTCAAGGATCATTTAGGGTCTTACCAGGTCTTTAGGATTTCAGAACCTACTCTGGAACCCTCAAAAACTCTTTGACGTTGTCACAAGAAATATTCTTTCATATCTTGCAAGTTTTCCACTTAAAAATATGCGACTTCCTCGAGTCTCTAGGTTATTTACCCTTCTGAAAACCTCTAAGACTATAGGGACTTATGGCATATTCCGAACAAAGATTTTTTCCATATCTTGCAAACTTTCCTCTCAAGCCGCAAGATCCCAAGGGATATCGATTTCCCATGCTTATTCAATTTCATAAGTTAACATGTTAAGCAATAAATACAACAAATACATATCTATTCAGTTCATTATCTCCAAGCATTCACATGTTCTATTTAATTATGACAAACTCATATGTACAACATCCACATATATTAAAAAGGCATATTAAACACTTATATGTTCAAGAAAATAGCACAACCAACTGAATAAGAGAGGATGTCACACACTCGACCCCCTTAATATCCTTTTAAGGGATGGGGTATAAATTTTCCGCTTTCCTACAACTTTGTGGATTCCTCTAATGAGAACGCCATCTCCTTGTGCTCATCGAGATATTTCCAATGACTATACCCTTATCCAAAACCGAGTTTTGGTTTGAAATTTATGGCTTTCCGAAGTTTTGGGGAGTCATTGGCCAATGGCCACCCCCTTCACCAAGTGGAATCCATGTGGATTTACTTCTCTCATGTTGTTTGACATGGAACTATTGTGACCCATGTCATCATTCTCTAGAAACAACATGGTCGCAAAAGGAGGGGTTACATGGAATATATCCCCGGGTCTTCGTGGATATCGGGCCTTTGACCCTTCGACAATTCTTGTGCAGGTCCAAAAACTTCCCTGGAGACCGGAAGTCTCTTTCCACTCCAAAATCTATGGTGGAGCTCTATCCACCTTATATCTGATGGTTGATATTTATCCACACTTAACACATGGTTTAGACTTGACAAGGGGGGGTCCCACACCTAACTCATGACCAATCCCACGATGCCACGTGGAACTATCCACAAATTCCACATCACCATGGCATATGTGAGCCCCTCCAATCGGAGTTGGACACTTCAACAAGGGAAATTCGACACTTCGATGCTTAATGTATCCTTTATCCCTCTGATTTTCCTGGAGTCTCGGAGTCTCGAAGTTCCGAAGCTCTGGAAATCTTTACTCTGTACTACAGTCTTTGGGGAATAGCCTAGTTGTGCTCTACCCCACACTCTCAAAATCCCGAAGACCGAAGTCTCGAAGTCACGCGGACTGTCGATCCAAGATCCTTCGGTATCCTTTTTGGCCGTTTTATTGGTAAATTGGAAGGATATAATAAGTGGTAGTAATAACCGACAACAAACAGTATTCACGACCTCGTGACCACTTTTTCCAATAATACTCCAGAGAGATTGAAAGGCGGGGAATCACATGAGTTTCAAAATCATGAAATCCCTCTAGTCATCTGATCAAGTAGATAATTTAGGTATTTCCTCGGCCGTTGGATCCATAAGAGGGTGAAGACAAGGATCACACTGTTGATCTGTGATCATGATCAATGGTGAGGAGAGTCCCGTGGTCAAAAGTTGGTAAGTGTTTAACGATAAGGCAAATCCTACGATAATGGATAAGAGACCACTAGTTGTTGGTCAAACCATCTAATCATCGTTTCGATAGGTTGCCTTCAACAGAATTTGAATGTTGTGAGGTTCAAATATCCCGAAGTCCCGAAGTCTGGATAGCCTAGCTCCTTTTGAGAGTAGCGAAGGGTTCTAGGACCTTGGTTATATGGAAATTTGACAAGCCCCTGAGGGATACACTCTTAAATCTCATCCGAGATTTGGTTAAGCCCATGGATTTGAGCCTGTGGTCGCTTGGAAAAAAAACGTTTGATGGAAGTGCCTTTCATCTATAGAGCTTAGATTCTACAACAGGAGAAGGTGTTTTCAAGGGATCGATAGGACTGTAGTATTCCTGTAGAGTCTGTCCTGACTCTATATTTGCGGATTCAATCTTTGGATGGTCCCTTTGAGGATTTTCCAACTAGTACGTGCCAAAGTCTTATGTCCCAAATTCATTTAAAACCCATTACTAGTAGTTCTCCTTTTCTAAACAGAGGTAGGCATAAAACCATTTACAACATGATATTCAAGTTTTACTTAAAAAAAAATTCCTAGGCCATCAGAGCCACAAATTCTACCATTCAAACAAGGTAAAATATTATGCCATCATCTAGCTCAAGAAAATACATACTACCACAAAACAATCAAGAAAATATAAATCTCAGAGTCACACTTATCTGAAATTTGAAATTAGTTGGTAATTGTTGAAAGGGGTTCCCTTTTCCACCCAACCATATGCACACTTACTCTTGGAGTATTCCTCAACTTTCCATCCTTAGCTAGTTCACGATGCCATGAGAGAGATTTTTATTTTTCTCAACAACAACAAGGGACAAAGGTTACTCTCCTTTTTCCAGAGGAACTCGACAATCCATTTTTATATCCACCAAGAAAGGGAGCCTGTTATGATTGCTCACTCAGTCACTGCAGCTATGTTTATCAGCTTGATTAGAAAGCACTATCCTAGCGTTCCTATACCCAAAACAACTTATTTTCTCGATTCTCTTCAGAACCAGAGTCTCACACGCTCTACCTCTTCGGGAATGGTCCTTAGACCCATTCGTGTGCATCTTCTACCCTCCTCCCCCTCTTCCCATGATTTTCCTTCCCCAAGAATATTTCGTTGGTCATATCAGGAAGTTTCCATATGAGTACTCTTCCCATCTCCTCATTGACTCTTGAGGAAGACTTCCCAACTACCATCCTAACTGATATTTAAATTTTTTAGGCCATAATATTGTTCTGGGTCTGAGCAATTTATATCCAGTAGAGTACCGGCCTGGAAAGGATCATCTCAACCATTACTAGTTCCCCTTACCATTCCCTCTTATGCATCATGATCTACATTGACAACCCTCTTTCAACAGTCATGCCACAATTTCCTCTTTATTAAATAACATAATATATATACATTACCTTCTTTAGCAAGGTTCATTTTCTTTCTGACATTCATATGATAGATCTATCCATATTCTTGTTCACAATAATCATATTTACAAACTG
>SNQJ01S0008484.1:29252-81134 GCA_010110895.2 Picea sitchensis | reverse complement strand
TATTCTCTCTCAATTAGTTGTATGGTATCTTTCATTAATCAAAACATGATTACAAGATTCATAAGCACAATCATATGAGTTCTTATGCATAATTACAGTTATGGGGAAAAATAGGGTGTTACATTCCCCTCCCCCTTAAAGAAACATTGTCCTCGGTGTTTAAAACATCGTCTATGTATAATTTACATAGAAAAAAAATGGGTATGTCATTCTCATGGCATCTTCCAACTCCCATGTAGCCTCATCAAACATAAGGTGCTTCCATTGCACCTTGACCTGCATGATGGCTTAGTTTCAGAGCATTTTTTCTCTCCTATCCATGATGCATTGAGGTTTATGATGGAATTATCCCTTTGGTTCCACTTGTATCAGAGTCAAATCAATTACATGATTATATTCATGAACACATTTCTTTAAGAAAGACACATGGACCACATTATTGTCTCTAACAGTAGGTGGTAAATAAAGTATGTATTCTACTAGTCCTATTCTCTCTAGGACTTCAAATCGTCCACAGTAGCGAGGTGCCAACTTAGCACACATTCCCATTCTTAGGGATCTCCTCTTGGGTTTCACCTAGAGATATACGTGATCTCCTATTTTGAACTCTCTGTGAGTTCTCTTGTTGTCTGCATAGATATTCTATGTATCTTGAGTTACTTTAAGATTTTGCCTTATCTTAACCATTGCCTATTCCATTTCGCTCAACAATGTGGGTCTAAGGGTGACCTTGTCCACTAGACTGTCCCAGCTGATTGGAACTCTACAATTCCTACCATACAAAACCTTAAATGAGATCATATTCAATGATTCTTAGTAACCATTGTTGTAGACAAACTATACCAAGGGTAGATACTCTTCCCACTATTTGCGCTGATGCATGACATACATCCTCAACATATCTTCTAACAGTATGTTCACTCTCTCGGTTTAACCACTTGTTTGAGGATGATGGGCCGTATTAAATACCAATTTTGTTTCTAAGCCTGCAAACAAGCCTCTCCAAAAATTTAAAGTGAATTTGGAATCTTTGTCCTAGATTATGGTCTTGGGAAGACCATGCAATCTGAAAATTTCTTTTATAAAAAAAATTAGCAATGTCCATGGATTTGAAAGTAGATTTTATGGGGATAAAGTGAGTTATCTTACTCATCTTATCCATTACAATC
This sequence comes from Picea sitchensis, assembly GCA_010110895.2. Lineage (NCBI taxonomy): Eukaryota > Viridiplantae > Streptophyta > Pinopsida > Pinales > Pinaceae > Picea > Picea sitchensis. Next base: position 79,965 of record SNQJ01S0008484.1, on the reverse strand, counting down.
ATGACTGCATCATATTGCTTGATTGCATTTGGAATACTTGCAATTAATTCAATGGAAACTCCCATTTCCATTATGGAATTTGCAAAGGCTACAATAACTCAATAGGATGTCTACTATCTACTTTCACCTATTGACACTCCAGGAATTTAGCAATGTACTGAGCAATGTACTGCTTAATTTTTGACCAATAATACATATGTCTTATTGTTGTCACCATTTTCTAGTAACCAGGGTGACCTACACATGGTATTTTATGGAACTTGTCCAAAATCAAGTGCCTTAAATCTACTGAATTAGGAACATACATCATGTTGTTATACAACAACAGACTATCAACCCCAAGATGATATCCTTCATATTTATTTTCCATGGGTTCTTACTCTAACTATTTTATGACTTTATTGAAAAAGTCATCTTCCTACAAGAGGGTTCTAATCCTCTTCTTGATATCAAACTCCCATACACTTTTTTCTGCTAAGTGTACTATTTTCACATTCCGACTAAGTTCATCTGCCACTCTATTTTCCTTTCCCTTAATGTGTTTGATTTCAAAATCAAATTCACTAATCAACACCATCCACCTGGATTGTCTGGCATTCAACCTAAGCTGGTCAAATAAATACTTCATACCACAATGGTATGTCATTAGGAAAAATATTTGCCCAAGAAAATAATGCTTCCACATCTCCAATGCATGCATGATTGATGCAAGCTCTAGATCGTGGGAAACATACTTTTTATCATGCTCATTTAGCTTTTGTGATTCATAGAAAATCACTTTCCCTTCTTGCATAAGAACTTCGTCGAGTCCTTTGCAGGCATCAGAACAAACCAATAAATCCTTTTCTAGGTTTGCAATCTTCAGAACAAGGCCATTGGTTATAAGATTCTTCAACTGCTTAAAGTTGGCTTCGCACTTTGGTGACCATACACATATCTTCCTCTTTTTCTATATTGACGTAATAGGATCATTGATCTTGGAAAATTCCTTTCTGAACCTTCTGTAATATCCATCCAATCCCATGAAGGATCTTACTTCCATTACATTTCTAGAGGTAGGCCAATCCATGATTTCCTTAATATTTTTGGGATCCACTACCACTCCTTTTGCTGAGATTATGTGGGCTAGATACTAGATTTCTTTTTGGAAGAAATTACATTTGTTAAACTTAGTATATAGTTGGTGCTCCCTCAACACTTGTAGCACCATCCTAAGATTCTCTTCATTCTCTTCTCTGTTCTTGGAATATGCCAAAATGTCATCAGCAAATACTAAGAAAAAATTGTCTAAATAGTTGCTAAGAACGCTATTCATTAAACACATGAATGTAGCTAGTGCATTTGTAAGACCAAATGGTACCACCAAAAACTCATAATTTCCATACCTTGTTCTAAAGGTTTTCTTGTGGATATCCTCGTCCTTGATTCTGACTTGGTGATATCCTGACCTCAAATCAATTTTTGAAAAACCTGCAGCTCCTCTAGGCTAGTAAAAGGATCCCGGGAAAGGGATATTTTTTTCTTGATGGTCAACTTGTTCATCTTCCTATAGTCTATGCATAGTCTCAAGGTACCATTCTTTTTCTTCAGAAACAAGGTTGGTGCTCCACATGGGGATACACTTGGCCTGATGTAACCTTTATCCAAAATTTCCTTCAGGTACACTTTCATCTCCACCAAATCTAGTGTACACTTCCTGTAAGGCACCTTTGATGATGGAACTTCTCCAGGCACAAGCTCTATTGAAAAATCAATATCTCTTTTTGGAGGAAGTCCAGGCACCTCCTCTAGAAACACATCTATGAATTCCCATAGAATAGGGTGATATTAAACCTTTAGATCCTTGTTTTCCATTGAGATAAGTACTTTTATAGAATACAAGTGGAACCCTTTTCTACAGAACTTCTTGAGTTGCAATGTTTGTATTTGCCTCACCAAAAATGGCTTTCGGATGCCTTGCAAAATTCTTGCATTTCCCTTGTTATCTTCACATTCCAAAACCTTCTCATAACAATTTATTTTTTCCTTGTGGGAAGCTAGCCAATCCATACCCAACAACACATCATACAAGCATAGGGGTAGGATATTCAAGGCTTCTTGATTCTGTAGTCCATTCATTTCAATTGGGCAGGATTCAATCACCTTAGCCACTTTTCTCTTTGTTCTAGTGGCCAGCTGAACCAACCATGATCTTGCATTTTTCTTTATTTGTAATGAACATGCCTCAACAACTCGAGGTGAAATATAATTGAGGTTATATCCTGGGTCAATTAAAATGGATATAGGTTGCTTGGTAATAATACCTTCCAATTCCACTATAGAGGATTGGTGGTTTGCTTGTTGATTCTCTATAGTTGCATATATTCTTGGCATGCTTCTGACTATATCACTGACTGTAGTTGCTTCATGTACATGATAAAATTTCTTCCTATCATGTTGTCTATGAGGAAAATCCCTGAACATATGTGGTTCTCCACATCCCAAACACTACAAAGTTCCCTTTTTAGGCTCCTCTTCTCTTTCCTTTGCTTTCTCTGTTGGCTTATTTCCACTTTGAGATGAAAATTTCTACTAGTGCACACTTCTACTTACCTAGCCCAACTTTGCACCTTTCCTGGAATTCTTGTATGGAAATGACTTGGAATCCCTTCTTATGGAATCCACCCATGTCCTTCCTCTTCCAATATTTTAAAGGATCTTTCTTATGCTTAGACTGGTCATAGAAACACTTGGCCTTCTGAATGGTGTCCTCCAATGTATTGGGTTTAAAAAACTCAATTTTTTCCTGGTAGGCTTGTTGTAATCTAGTGAGAAAACATTGCACTCTTTCTTTCTCATCCTTGAGGTAAGGGACATAACTCAATAGTTCCATAAATCTTTTATCATAAATTTCAATGGTAAGTTGACCCAACTTATGATCATGGAATTCCTTTATTTTATCATCATAATGATTTTCCGATAGGTATGCCTTTCATAAGTATTTCTCAAACTTCTTCCAAGTCACTTTGCTTTCCTTCAATCCTTTGATTTCCTTGAGATATTCCCACCAAATGGAAGCTCCTCCATTTAGGTTAAAAATGGAAATCCTTGCCTTGGTATTCTCAAAGTAATTATGTACCTAAAAATACTTCTTTATACCAAACAACAACACTTTAACTTCCTCTCCTTTCTTAATTTCTCCATCAAAGTTAGGCAGCTTAGCCTTATTGAATTCTTTGGTTAATGAAATCTGAGAATGTATTCTCTTCTTTCTCTTTGGAACACTTGACTCCATGCCTAGGAAACTCTACTGAAGTATTATTTCTGCTAGATGACTCTGTGGAAACACTTCCACCAGTTCCACCTTTCTTGGCATCCCAATGTCTCTTTATGGAAGAACTTCTTCCCATGTTACTATGTCTTGGCCCATGCCTTTGGGAATTTGAAGGGGTCTTGAACTTTTCTGAAAAATGTAACTCTGCATTAATGGGACCCCACTGCAAATTTTTTTGAATCTTTGACAAGCTATGTAGTAAAATTTCATTCAACTCCACCTGTTTGGCTTGAGCTCTCATGAGACTCTCATTATATCCCTTCAAAATTCTAATAGTGGCCATCAAATATGGAGGGGTTTCTCTGTCCCTCCAACCATCAGATTCCTCATCCTTGAGGTCCGAGGTGTCACCCATACTATTTTGTACCATTCACCTCTGCTACCTTTCAGTACGCCCTACATGCTGAAACAACAACTACTATTACTATTTGCATTACCAATTCAAAAACATTCATGTTAAACAACTTTAAAAACTTTATTAAACAATTTTAAGCAGTCTTGGTGACTCATTCAAGATTAGAGTTTGAACCTGACTTTGATACCACTCTGTAGCACACCTGACCTCCTAACCCTCTCTTAGGCCAGTGGGATGTTAAATATTTCTCTCTTCAACTCAGTCCTTGTCTCTCTCCAAGGACCATGGATGGATTCTACTCATTGAGATATTTCCCATGAATTTAATTACACTTAAAACTAAGCTTTGGGTTGATATTTATAGCTTCCCAAAGTTTTCAGACTCTCATTTTGAAAATCCACCTCACTACCATGTGGCATCCACATGGGTACCTGCCACCCATGCCATATTATGTGGTGCTAACGTGGCGCTGATGTGGTACTTTCCACATGGATCACCATTCAATGGTTGCAATCTTATATCATATTTATTCATTGTCGTCATGGTATATCTCCCACGAGATATTATTCACCCCAACTACCCTTCTTCGATGATGATCGATCTGACGGGTCTAATTTCATATCCAACGATTCTCAAAACCTGGCAGTAAACGAATCATATTTTGTCGACGCCTCCATATTGCACAACAAATAACATCCGTGCCCTTCACCTCTTCTACAATGAACAAATGGTACCTACAAGGATTGATGACTGAGATTTCATCTCTCCATTTCACCAACCAATGACTGTCATTTAACCCTAAATCCCTTTTCCTCGTTGACTCATCCTCTTGTATTTATCCTAGAACTCTACTCACAATCCTATGACAAACGACTATGATCAAACAACCTCCATATCTGACGAATTAGATTATAAGTAAAGACCCAAGGTTCCTATCCCCTTCCAGGACCACTCTTTTCCCATCGACCATTCAACTAATGACACCTACCACCCTTCAATGCATGATGGTTTCCACATTGGTTGGCCACATCGTCATGAAATCAACATCCCATTTCCTAACTTAAATGGAACCCATGACAATTGACGATAGAGATCAAAATTTTCCTAGACATCAATAGACAATTCTCACTCTTTTCGAGTCCACTTCATCATCAACACTCTCTGAACACATCACTCAACTTTTCCAACCTTCCATACCTCGACGACGATGTGACTGGTACCAACGGTCATGATCTTCGTCAAGATCACTCCCGACAGATCAACAATCCTTGTCCCATATCCGATCTTTTGTCATTGTCATTGTCATACTTCACATAAGTCACATCACTCAATCATTCCCAATGATGATACCTTTCCTGACAAAGGGATGAGATCTACTTGCTCTTCATGATCGACAGATATGAACGACATTGAATCAAACAAAAGGTTTCTACTGGTTAATGCTTTGATTTTGGGACTTAGTCAATTTCATTTATTCTATAAGGTCTTACCAGACCTTCATAAGTTCATAACCTATTCTGGAACCATTGAAAAATCCTTGACTTCATCAAAAGAAATATTCTTGCATATCTTGCAAGTTTTCCACTTAAAAACAAGTTATTTCCTCGAGTCTCCAGATTATTTACCCTTTTGAGAACCTCCAAGACTATAGGGCCTTATGACATCTTTTGAATGAATATTTTTTCCATATCTTGCAAAATTTCATCTTAATTCACAAGATCCCAAGGGATACAGACTGCCCATGCTTATTCAATTTCATAAGTTAATAGTTTAATAAATAAAGACAACAACTACATACACATTCAGTTCATTATCTCCAAGAATTCACATTTTCCATTTAATTCAAACAAAATCATATGTACAACATCCACATATATTAACAAGGTGGATTAAACACTTACCTATTCAATAAAATAACACAACCAACTGACTGAGAGAGGATGTGTTTCCTCCCAATCTTAGGCCACACTATAGAGTGCCTTCCTACAGTACACCGCCCCCGTGCCAAGCCATGATATCAAACGAGAATGATTCAGCTAGTTCCTTAGTCTCCAGATGATCTAGGAAGGTTACTTTCCTTCCCCACTGACAACAACAAAAGTTACCCCCTTCCCACTGAGCTCAGGGTCTCTATAGGTTTATCAAGTAGTTTATCAACTGGATTTCCTCTGCACAAGGGATCCCTTCTCTACTATACAGTCCCTTCGTGACCTCCCCTTACTAGTTTCGGTTTTTGTCTAGTAAGTACCAAGTTGTAGCCCTTTATCACTCAAGTCTGGATCTGAGACTTCTCTGTTTAAGGGTGATCATCAATAACTCATAACAACTTCCTATTTTCTTATAGGAAAGCTCTCCATTTTATTCTCTTCTTCAATTATGCATTGAAGAATGTCTCACTTATCTGTGTTCTCTCTTCATTGCTTACCATGCTTGATGATCCTTCCATTTTTCTTATATTCTCCTTCGTGTTTGCTTCTCTTCATTGTTTATGTGCACGTATGGGTAGCCACTCCCATATCTCTCCTCTTTAATGGTCGTCTAGTGTGTTTTTCACGTTTGGTATCTTCCTCTCCAATCCTTAGGAATCTTGTCGCTTCCGTCGGACGCTACTGTAATGTTCTTGACTTGGCTAGTCTAGGAAAACATGATAATATGTGTGTAGGATTAATTGTTTACAGCATATAAATGAGCATTCAAATAATAATGGCGACAAAAGAATGCAAATATTATATTATGAAATCTTTGTGGAAAACAAATGTCGAATGTCGCTGAATAAAATGAATCTCTCAGCTAGATCAATGACAAAAGGATATTATATGGAATACAATAGCAACTAAAACAATAATACCCGCTACTCGAAGAATGCTATGGAATTCAATGGATGAGATGAAGAACGATTATGGATATGCCAGCTCGTACGACAATTGTTGCAAGTATGGAAAGTTTTCCCTGGTAGCTATACCTGTCGAAAATGCATGGAAACTGTCCCAAACAATGTTCCCTGCTCTGCCTCACAGTCCTGGTGACTGTCTGGACCTAAACTGGTGTATCTTCTCCCTGGATGGATCCCCTTGGGGGAAATGCACCCCCTCTGCTCTGGAAAACTGTGCCCTAGTGATTCCACCGTTGGAATTGGCTAATGTCTGTCTCAAGCTGATCTCACAGGTCTACTGTGAAATGGTTCTGAATATTTCCCTGGATCTAAAATGATTATCTCTCAAGAACCCCGAATGTGTCCTCCTCAAGTGCCACACTCCCAATGTTTGAAAAGTGTGCCCCAGATGATTCCTCCATCAGAATCTGATGAGGAACTAGGAAAAATATTCTCCTTTCCTTCCTCTCGACTGGGTCAGAGGGGAATCTCTGAACTCTCCCTGAAAGGGACAAGTCGATCCAATAAACCTCCTCAGAAATTGCACCCTCACCCTGAATGAGTGTGCCCTTGCTTTTGCAACCTGCAAAACTACCACTGAAGATCAATGGAAGACCTGTGTGACCTCCCCGATGACTAGGGTATGTCTCTCAACACCAAAATTAGCCACTAGTGTATTGTTCCTGGAATCCACTAAGCTACCTCTCATGAGATGCGCCTCTCTCCTCAATGACAAGTCAAAATCTACATAATGATGAATTAGGTCGTTGAACCTTCTCTTCTAGATACCTAAAACCTTAATTCATTGTTGACTTCTAATTTTAGCTCATCTATTCTATTTTTATCTCAAATTGGATTAAAATCGCTTTTAGCCACTTTTAGCTCAATGTCAGTTTCCGAATATAACACCTTTGACTGGAGTGACCTATCATAACCCTGTTTACCCCTGTCTGGACATGGCTATAGTCTAACGGGGTTGTTAAGACCATTAGGCCTCCTCTCTGGAGATTCTATTTGGAAAGGGACATTACAGTCCTCCCCTCCCGAAATTGCTTGTCCTCAAGAAATACCAATATAGGGTGTTGCAACACCTTCTCACTCTCCCAAGTAGCGTCCTCTACTGGAAGCCCTCTCCATCTGATCAAACACTCTCTAATGACTCTAATCCTCAGTTTCCACTCCCAGAAATCCAACACCTCCTTCATAACCAACTCCAACTGTCCCTCCTCATCCAATGGGGGAAGCTCCTCCGATGTGTTGATGAATTGTCCCACTACCTTTTTGAGGCAAGATACGTGGAACACGTTATGAATATTGCTCCCCTCTAGAATCTCTAGCTCATAAGAAACCTCTCCTACTCGGTGCATCATCCTATAAGGGCCATAAAATCTGAGCTTGAGCTTCTCAGCCCCACTCTTCTTTAGAGATGATTGTCTGTAAGGTTGGAATATCAAGAAAACCATATCCCCAACCTTAAAGATGTGTTCTATTATGTGCATGTCCGCACTCATCTTCTGTCGGTTATGTGTTGTCTGCAGGTTCTCTTTCAACAACTTGAGAATCTCCTGACTCTTTGTAATCCAATCCTTAGCCTTGGGAGCTCTGCTCTCCATGAAAACCATGTATACCAAAGTGGGAGCATCATATCCATACAATGATCGGAAGGGTGTCATACCAATGGACATGTGGAAAATGGTATTGTAGAAATGCTCTCCTAAATTTAGCCACTTGACACATGTTATTTGTTGTCCATCTACATAGTTCCTCACATACCCTTTAACCCACTTGTTGATGATATCGGTCTTCCCATCTGTCTGAGGGTGATATCTAGTGTTGGGTGTCAACTCTGTCCCCACCAATATAAACAACTCCCTCCAGAATGTCCCAATAAACCGATTGTCCCTGTCACTGATGATGTTCCTCAACAACCCATGAAGTTTGAAGACCTCCCTGAAGAATAAATCAGCTACTTGAAATACGTTGTACTCTTTTGGTATGGCATAGAAGTGAGAAAACTTGGTCAATATGTTGACCACTACATAGATACAATGCTTACCCTGGACCTTGGGTAGGCCTGTGATGAAGTCCATCGATATACTTTCCCATTTATGCTCCTAAATGGGAAGTGGTTGAATTAGCCCTACTGGAAGAGTATGCTCTGACTTGTTCTGCTGGCAAGTCACACACTCAATGATGTGTCTCATAACATCCTGTTTGAGTCCCTTCCATGAGAATATCTCCCTGATTTTTCTGTAGGTTTTGAAAAATCCCTAATGTCCAGCAAGTGGTGAATATGAACGACTGTGAGGATCTTCTTCTTGAGCCTCGAATCTGGCACTAACTAGACTCTGTCCTTGTAGAATATGACATGATCAATGACCCTATACCTGTCATCCTATATATTCCCATACATAACCTCACAAGTGAACTTGTTATTGGAATATTCCACTAATAAGTGGGATTTCCAATCTGTTGAAATGTTCATCAAAGAACATGTCGTAGGTCTCCTCAGTAGTGCATTAGCCACAATTTTCTTCTTCCCCTTGACATACTCTATGTTGAAGTCGAATTCATGTACCTTCGTCACCCATTTCTGTTGGCACTCATTGAGGTCCTTCTACTCAAGGAATTACTTCAAGCTGTTGTGATATGTTTTTACCACGAATTTGTTGCCCACCAAATATTGTATGAATTTGGTCAAGACATGCATGATTTCCAACATTTACTTGTCATATGTGGAGTACAACCTCTCATATTGACTGATATTCCTGATCTCGAATACAATGGGGTGTCCTCCCTGCATCAAAATTGCCCTGATACCCTCACCGGATGCATCACACTCCAATACAAATGGCAATGTGAAGTCTAGTAATGCTAACACTAGACATGTTCCCATGACTTCCTTCATGTGATCGAAGGATTTATGTGACTCATCAATCCAGATGAAATCCCCATTCTTGGTGAGATCCGTCAATGGTTCTCCAAGCTGAGAAAAATATCTGAAAAAATGCCTGTAATAGCTGCATAACTCGAAGAATCTCCTCAACTCTGTCACGTTCCTGTGCGTTGGCCAATCGAGAATGGCCCTGATCTTCTCCTGGTGTACCTGTACCTCATGTTCACTAATGATGTGGCCCAAGTAAATTAGTTATGTCATACTGAACTCACACTTGGACTCTTTGGCGTAGAGTGACTGCACCTCCATGATGCCTAAAACCTCATCTAAGTGCCACATATTCTCCTGCCATGTCTTGGTGTAGACCAAGATGTCGTCGAAGAAAACCAAGACTAATTTCCTCCATTGATCCCTGAATATGTGTTTCATGAAATACTGAAATGTAGTTGGTGCATTGGTTAGCCCAAATGGCATAACCATAAACTCGAAATGTCCAAAGTGACACCAAAATGTCATCTTCTCTATGTCCTTCTCTCAAATGTTGATATGATGATACCTAGAGCATAGATCAATATTTCAGAAGAAAAATACCCCATGCAGTTCATCCATCAACTCGTTAATGCGAGGGATAAGATATTTATTCTTGATGGTTTTCTTGTTCAAGGCTTGGTAATCAATGCACATCCTCATGGTACCATCCTTCTTCAGAACTAAGACAACTAAAGAGGCGAATGGGTTGCTTCTCGGTCTTATGTGTCACATTGCTAACAATTCCTTAATTACTTTCTCTATCTCATCCTTGAACCTCCTAGGATGAGGATAGGGGGGTGTGATCATAGGTTTGTCCCCATCCTCCAACTCAATGGTGTGCTCAAGCCACTGTCAGGTGGTCTCCCTAGTGGAATCGACCCAAAAACTTGTTGATTTCGTCCCAACAAGTTCCTGATCTCTGTATGATATTGTTGTCAACCCTATGAATACTTCCACATAGTGATCAAGAACTTTGTAACATATGCTACCTCCCCATGTTTGAATATCCTCTCCATCCTCTTGGCCGAAACTGTCCTGGGTTCTCCTATTGACATGCTTCTCAGAACAACCCTCTTCCCATCACTGTCTCTGAACGCCATCTCCAATATTTGGTAATTGGTGGTGATTTTCCCCAAGGTGATCATCCTCTAGACTCCCAATACCACATATGTGTTAGATAGGTCAACCACATAAAATGTGTCTCTCACTATGTAGTTTCCTAACTTTATCTCCAAGTCTGGAACTCTGTTTAGACACTCCATTGTATGGCCATCTGCTACTGCAACATCAAACCCCTCAAAATCCTCTATTTGAAGTGCCAGTCTCGATACCAATGAAGCACCAATGAAGTTGTGGGTGGCTCCACCATCTATCAGGGTGATTTCTAGTTGTCCCTGAATAGTCCCTATGATCTAGAGGGTATCATACTTGGGAACACTAGAAAGGGTCGCTATGACTCCTCCCTTTGCTGGTTTCCATCTTTTAGCCTGCTCAGGAGGCTGTGGAACTACCGATAGGTGGGCCCCTGCCGGTTTTAGTGGTCTACGGGGAGGCTGCTCCTCTGCCTATGACTCCTCCTCCTCTGATTTAGTGGATCCATTGTCCTGCTCCTCCTCCTCACTGTTCATACTGTCTGCTACCACCTCAATATAATGAAACCATAAGTCCGCCAACCCGGGAACTCGTGGTATGAAAAATGTGACTAAGTGTAGAACCATAAAGGGATAGTAGGAGGGAAAAAAAGAAAAGGGGAAAAAAGGGTAAGTATAGAAGAGGGAAAAGAAAGGGAAAAAAAATTCGGGAAAATAGCAAAGGGGAGGGAAATTTCGGAAGAAAAAAATGACCTCAACAACAGGCTCCAACTGTGGGATGATGACCCCCTATGGGTTGTCAAGAATCCCAAATATCTCATGACCATGTGCTTCCACCCATTGGGATATGGAGTGTTGGCCCTTGGTTATGGAAGGAAGTGAAGAACAAGGAAGGAAAGGTAAAAAGCGAGCTTCGCGGTAGACACAACAATTGTCACTGAGTCGAAGAGAGCAAAAGAGCAGGAAATATGGAGCGAAGTGCGGAAAAGCAAGCCGTTGGACGAGGAGATCAAGGATGACAGATCAGCAAGGAAGAAGGATCGTGGAAAACTCAGCAAGAACATAAAGCCATCATTGGATGCTTTGGAGCACCGCACAATGAAGAAGGAAAGACAGGTTGGCAAAGCCCGGAAAAAGCGGGTCAATTTGACCTAAGGTTTTAGACACCTAGGGTTTTGGTATCTAGGGTTTTGGCACCTAGGTTTCAACCTAAGGCTGTCGGTAAGGGATTGTAATGTATAAATAAAGGTCAAGAGGAATTGGGTGGGGTTGTTGTTGGTCATTGAGTATTGGTATGATATTGTTGTTATAACTCTATTGTAGAGGGAGAGGATTGTATTGTGAGATCTTTAGCTCTGTGCGAAGGTCAAGTCCTGCAATTGGGTGCGCAGGAAGGGGATAGAAAGAGAGAGAAGAAATAAGATATTCTAGCTGAGAGCACAGATAAGAACTGTATGCTTTACCTTAATAAATCATAAGCATAGTTATGTGGACGTAGCCCTAGAGAGAGGGTGAACCACATATATTTTGTGTCGTATGTGTGATTGATGCCTAGATCTCTGTCATTGTTATATTGTTATTTGCAGTCTTATGTTAGATCAGATCTATAGCTTCACAAGATAGACCTAGCTGATAAGTGATATATGAATGTTGTATTGTTGTTGTGATAGATCCACTTGATATTCCCGTGGTTGTAGACATCCTTGTCTTGCAATACCCCTTTTAGCTGCTTCGGGTGAGACTGCATCTTCTTCGCAGGTGCTACCGAAAGGGCCAGTAGCAAGGGCTCGATGGTGCGTTCTTGGAGTGAACCTCGGGTTTGCCCCAGTTCCAACAAATGGTTTTGTTGCCGGGACAGGAATCTATGTAAGGGAATGTCAAGGTGGTTCCCATCGAAGACATAGATTCAGAAGTGGATAGAGGATCAAGATAGGGACTTCGCTGAAGCCCAAAACAAGAACCCTAAGCTAAGTATTGACGGTTGGCTGTAGAGACACATCTTCACCAATACTCATGAGATCTTCTTTGGAGGAATCCATCAAGAGCTATACGAGTGGTTAGCTAGGTTAGTCGATACCCAGTTTGAGATCAGATCTAGACCTCCTGTGGTCTGGACGTCAGAGTTGATTAAAAAGGTTAAGAGAGTCGACAATGTCGTATCAAGGGTTGTAGATCACTGGTTCGATAGTACCATTGGAGGGTATATCACTGAATTTTCTATTGACAGAACATAATCATATAGCTAGGTTGAGAGATACTTCTTCAAAGGACCCAGAGGAAAAATTTTACAATTTCTGAAGCTAAGAATCAAGATGTTGTTGCATGAAAAGAATGTCTTGAAGATACAGTAGATTGGTTGGATCCAAAAAGGCTAATGTTCAAGAATTCGGACAGCGACAGTGACACAGAAGCTGGACATATGTGCAATGGGAAAGTATTTCAAGGGGTTCACCTTGAGAACCTATTCAAGAAAAACTACGGAGACGAGGGTTTCTACAGTGGAGAAGAGGCAGATCTGACAGATGAAGAACATTCAGAATCCACCAGAGCAGAGGAAGAGGAAGCTGAAGAACTTCGCCAAAATGAGCGTGAAACATCAGGAGCCACGCAAACCACTAAAGTAAGTAATATCAATACTTCTGTTATTTCAGAAACGCTAAGTAATCAGAATATTCCGAATCACCGGAGTCCATAGACTACTATTACTAGTAGTTCAACATCTACTCAGACAAGAAACCTAGGTAGCTCTATGGAATATGAGATGAGGCTCCCTATCTTTAAAGGAGATGGATCTGAATATCCTGATCAACACTGGTTCCAGTGCGAGGCTGTATGGAACATTAAAAATATTGTCGATGAAACTATTAAAAGAAACCAGTTTAGCACTATGTTGAGGGATTGCGCACTGAGCTGGTACATGAAGCTTGTCCAAGGACTTGCGTAGCCTAAGCCACTAAATGAGATAAAGAACGTGTTGGTTGTAGAGTTTAAAAAACCTAAGTCGGAGTCACAGTGTATTACTAAGATGAAGGATATCAAACAGAAGGTAGTCGAACCTGTTTGGGAGTTCGATTAGAGATTCAAGACCCTAACAGGCCGATTGACTTTTAAGATCCCAGATGAGAAGAACAAAGAATGGTTCATCGCTGCTCTTTTACCACACATCAGAGTTCCCCCGATGCAGCAAAAGATTGCATCGTAGGCAGAAGATTTGGAGATCGCTATGAAGCTTGAATCAACACCTATGGGAGAATCTAGCTCAGGCATGAGCCAGATCTTGAGCCAGCTGACTAGTTTGTCTCTGTAGGTTGAAGATATGAAGAAGGACAAGGGGAAGGACAAAAGAGAAGATATATGGTGTGTAATATGCAGATCTGAAGGTCATGATAAAGAACACTGTCCCCTATTTCATGAATATTTGGCCTCGGGAGCGTTGAGCTCCTTGAAGCAAGTTAACCTGCCCTGGTGCGAAGTATGCAGAAACTGACATCACCCTGGTGAGTGCTATTATATGCATAAGTATGTTCAGAAACCCACAAACTTGTACTACACATTCTGTAAGTTCTTAGGGCACGATGATAGAGATTTTATGGCTTTTGACCTGATGCATGAAAGATCAAGAGACATATACAAGATCCAAGGCAAAGTAAACCAAGAAGGAAACAATGCACAACATAATTCTCCAGGAAGAGGAAGTTTCAATCCTCGCGGTGGATACAGAGGAGGAGGAGGAGGAGGAGGTATGGGTCGAGGCTGATGACAAAGAATCTATTACAATTGCGTACAGCTAGGACATTTAGCAAGGGACTGCCATAACCCTTGCACAACCTGCAGTTATTGCAATTCCTTCGAGCATGTCATAGATTATTATCCTTTTCTTCTATCTAAGCTTCAGGAAAGACGAGGACCTCAACAAAACCCACAAGTGCAACTGATATATGTTGAAACTCGCGGAGCAGACCCTAGAGTCACTGTTATCACTTGAGGAGGCGCTTCTACCAGAGAAGACATAGCAGCCCAAGGAAAGACTGCAGACGACCACAGAGTTAGGAAATCTACAGAGAAGACCCCAACGTTTGATGCTAAGAAAGAAAGACATATATTTGAGGAGGCAAGAAAAGAGTTTAAAGGATATCAAGGGTCTTCATCAAAGAAACAACCAGAAATCAAAGAATATGGCATGCCTCGGGCGTTTGATCGATCTGCGTCACCAACAGAAGGAAAAGAGGTAAGCAAACTCATGGAATTTTTGTGCACTTGTGTCAAGATAAAAGCATTGTACAAGAATTACAAGATTTAATGAAGCAGTATGAGATAGGAAAGATAGACTCCTTACTGAATAGGGAAGTGCACCAAATTGGGAAAAGGAGAAGGAAAAATAAAGAATTACACTTGAATGCTCAAATAGGAGAATATGATATAGACTATGTGGTCCTCGACTTAGGGTCGTAGTTCAATGTCATGACGAAGCAAACCTGGGCATTGATGGGAAAACCAAAGTTGATCTATTCCCCTATCAGGCTTAGAATGGATAATCAACAAGCTGTCAGCCCATTTGGACGATTGGAGCATGTCCCTGTGGACATCGATGGAGTTAGAAGATTTTGAAGTAATCGAAATTGTTGATGACAACTGCCATTATCCTTCATTATTAGGAATTGATTGGGCCTTCGACAATTATACTGTTGTTGATATAAATAAGAGGTGTATGACATTTGAAAGAGATGGCCTTAGGGTCATTGCACCTTTAGATCCAGATAAGGGTCTTCAATACACAGAGCCTATCAGAGAAGAAGACCACGCGTACGAATTGGAAAACATCTACAAACTAACAGCCAGACAATAGGATTATATCAATCCTACAGCCAATGGGAATCTAAGATAGCGAAGTGACAACACATGTTCATCAGACTCAGAAGAAGCGTTGGAGAAATGGAATAACCAGATGTATGAAGTCTCGACCAAAATATGTGCTAGACTAACCAGAGAGGTTCGTTGGATCCTCACAACATTGAGTAACTTACCCACATTTGATGGGATGAACTCTTTAGAAAACTTCTTATCAGAGTTTGAGACAAGTGTACCAACACAACAGAGGCTGTTGGAAATGGATGAGGCCATGAAAGCTACACCAGCAAGATGGTGGGGGACACACAAAGGAAGCATCACAGACTGGACACAATGTCGAACTTTGATGACAACGCGGTTCTCAGCACAAGTAGGAAGCTGCGAAGTGAGGTACACAAGTTGAAGTTTCCCAAAGGACCATGTGTGAAGCTGTGAAGAGCCCTGGAGTGACATTCCTCAAGAAAAATGGTTGCACAGATTCATTAACACACTGGACACGATCCCTATCAATTGGTACCTTCAAGAGGATCTGTGCCTCGTCACTTCAGATTAGGAAGGCATGATCTAGAATTTTGTAACCACATTTTTGTTTGAAAGTGAATTTCCTTCAGTAGACAAAGCATTACAAATTGTTAGACAGAACGTATTTAACGAGGCATCTGGCCTCCCTTTGGAGCAAGAAGAGGATGAATGGACCGCTCCATTCTATATATTGTAAGGATGTTACAACATTAATGCCGATGAAGATGATGATCCGAGGAAGGTAAACATTGTAGAGACAGAAGGTCACATAAATGTGGAAGGACCAAGACTTGAGCTGCCATTCATAGGACAACCAATCAAAATAAAGAAAGTCAATATTGGGATAGAGGAGACACCGAAGCTTGCCAATGTCAAAGATTATTGGGATGCTTCTACCATTGACAAGATTACAGAGTTATTGCACGAATATCAGGACTTGTTCCCGACCAAGTTCACTGATATGAAGGGAATCAAAGGGCCTATGGGTGATATGAGAATACCTTTGAAACCAGTTGCGAAGCCAGTCAAGCAAAGACCTTACAGACTGAACCCGAAATACAAGGAAAAAGTGAAGATCAAGCTCGACATAATGCTGCAAGCAGGGATTATTGAACCTATTGAAGAGTCAGAGTGGATCAACCCTATGGTGGTATAAGACAAGAAGATAGGAGAAATCAAGATCTGAGTGGACCTCAAAAAGTTGAATGATGCATGCTTTCATGATCCTTTCCCTACACCATTCATAGACGAAGTGTTGGATAATGTGGGAGGCCAGGAAGTATATTCTTTTACAGATGGATTTTCAGGATACCATTAGATCCGCATTGCCAAGGAGGATCGTCATAAGACTACATTTTCCACAAAATGGGGATCCTACCAATATACAGTAATTCCATTTGGATTGAGGAATTCCCTAACCATCTTTTCCAGGGTGGTGGTCAAAGCGTTCAAATAATTTTTGCATAAATTTTTAGAAGCATACTTTGATGACTAGACTGTTTTTAGTTTGTTGAAAAATCATATTGAATGTCTAAGGCTAATGTTGGACAAATGCAGGCAGTGTCAAATTTCTTTGAATCTGAATAAATGCATCTTCTTCTCACCATTTGGAGTGCTATTAGGTCATATTGTATGAAAGCAGGGATTGCTGGTTGACCCATCTAAAATTGCAATTATAGTTGATTTTCCACCTCCTACTTCAGTCAAACAACTGCGCACTGCACTGGGCCATACTGGATATTACAGAAAATTTATCAAAGGATATGCCCAAATTACAGTGCCAATGGAGAAGATGTTGAATAAGGACTGCCAATATCAGTGGATAGATGAATGTCAACAGAGCTTTGACATACTGAAACAAAAGATGGTTACAACGCCCATTCTAGTTTTTCCAGATTGGAGCGAAGAATTCCATGTGCATGTTGATGCATCTTCTATTGCATTAGGGGCAGTACTGGCACAACCTAGAGAAGGGGATATTGATCATCCATTAGCATTTTCCAGCAGGAAGCTATCCACAACTGAAGTTAATTACACCACTTCAGAGAGAGAGGGACTAGCCATGGTGTATGCACTTTAAAACTTCTGCCACTACTTGTTGGGAGGACACTTTGAAATGTTTACTGATCACTCCGCACTGAAGTACCTAGTCAACAATCCAGTGTTGGGGGGGAAAATATGCATATGGATTCTGTTGTTTCAAGAATATTATTTTGAGATCATAGTTAAGCCAGGAAGAATGAACAAGGGCCCAAACCACTTATCAAGGTTGGAACATGGTGAAGAACCTACCAGTTTGGAGGATACATTACCGGATGTACAACTGCTCTCCATTAGAAATATTGATGACCACTTTGCAGACATAGTCTAGTTCCTATCAACAGGAATGGCTCCAAGCGAGTATACAATTCTTTAGAAGAAATAACTAGTGTTGCGTGCTGCAGACTTTTCACTTATAGCTGGACAGTTGTACAAAATGGGACCGGATGAAATATTAAGGAGGTGTGTTATGGAGACAGAGCGACCACTGATCCTCGCAGAAGTTCATGAAGGAATTGTAGGAGGACATTACTTAGGGAAAGCAACTGCGTAGAAGGTTCTGCGAGTTGGCCTTTGGTGGCCTATGTAACACAAAGATGCTAAAGAGTATGCCAGAGAATGTGATGTATGCCAGAGAATTGGAAAACCATCCCGAAGAGATGAAATGCCATTAGCACCACAGATGACCCTACAAGCATTTGAAAAGTGGGCCATTGACTTCATGGGACCTATAAACCCACCAGGAAAGCGCATAGGAGCAAGGTACATTATTACTGCGACAAAATACTTAACCCGATGGGTCGAAGTCAGAGCAGTTAAGGACTGTAGTGCAACTACAACTGCGCATTTTATATTTGATGACATAATAAATAGGTTTGGATGCCCTAAGATCCTTATGAGTGATAAAGGTACACACTTCATCAATAACACAGTTGAAGCCCTGACTGAAGAATTTGCAGTCCACCATCAGAAGAGTACACCTTACCATCCACAAGCAAACAGAACGGTTGAAGCATTCAACAAGATCTTGGAAACAACATTGACAAAGATTTTCAACATGAACAGGGATGACTGGGATTTAAGAGTACCAACAATACTCTGGGCTTATAGAACCACTTGCAAAAAATTAACAATGCAGACCCCCTTCAAGTTGGTTTATGGTCTTGAAGTTGTTGTACCGATGGAATACTTAGTGCCAAGCCTAAGAATTGTTGCATTTACAGACATGGATGATATCAGTATTGTTCGAGAGAGGCTTGCACAGTTGGTTGAACCGGAAGAAGACAAATTCATTGTAGGATTCCATCAGCAAGTTCAAAAGGAACGAGAAAAGGCCTATCATGACAGGCACATCAAGAAGAAGACATTCAAGAAAGTTGATTTAGTACTGGTGTATGATCCTAAGTTTATCAAACACCCTAGGAAGTTCAGAATGCATTGGCTCAGACCATATGAGATTGTCTATGTTACATAAGGAGGAGTTGCGCAACTGAAGACATTGAAGGGAGACTAGAAGGAAGGATTGGTGAATGGGAGTTGGTTGAAGTTGTACTATGATAACCAGCTACCTCGCAGCTCTCAGTAAAAGCATGAGCAAAAGGGTCTAGGTACTAGGTGTAGTTGAAACTGGGCACCAGACACAGAAAAGACAATATGCACAAGAATGGAAAGGAGGCATAAAGCAAAAAGCAAGGGTTGCACTGCATAGTCCAAATTCGAAGTAAAATAAGAGGATCAGATCTGAAGTGCCTCAGGACAAGTCACAGGTGAGTGTTGGGGGCCTGTTGGCCCTTGGTTATGGAAGGAAGCTAAGAAAAAGGAAGGAAAGGTAAAAAGAGAGCTTTGCGGTAGCCACAGTAATTGTCACTGAGTCAAAGTGAGAAAAAGAGAAGGAAAGATGGAGTGAAGTGCGGAAAAGCAAGTCATTGAAAGAGGAGATCAGGGATGAAAGATCAGCAAGGAAGAAGGATCGTGGACAACTCAACAAGAAGAGAAATCCATCATTGGACTCTTTGGAACACCTCACGATGAAGAAGGAAAGACAAGTTGGCAAAGCCCAAAAAAAGCGGGTCAAGTTGACCTAAGGTTTTAGACACTTAGGGTTTTGGTATCTAGGGTTTTGGCACCTAGGTTTTGACCTAAGGCTGTCGGTAAGGGATTGTAATGTATAAATAAAGGTCAAGAGGACCTGGGTGGGGTTTTTGTTGGTCATTGAGTATTGGTATGATATTGTTGTTATAGCTCTTTTGTATAGGGAGAGGATTGTATTGTGAGATCTTCAGCTGTGTGCGAAGGTCAAGTCCTGTAGCTGGGTGCACAGGAAGGGGAGAGAAAGAGAGAGAAGAAAGAAGATCTACTAGCTGAGAGCGCATATAAGAACTGTATGATTTACCTTAATAAATTATAAGCACAGTTCTGTGGGCGTAGCCCTAGAGAGAGGGTGAACCACATATATTTTGTAACGTATGTGTGATTGATGCCTGGATCTCTGTCATTGTTATATTGTTATTCGGAATCTTATGTTAGATAAGATCTATAGCTGCAGAGGATAGACCTAGCTGATAAGTGATATATGAATGATGTATTGTTGTTGTGATAGATCCACTTGATATTCCTCTGGTTGTAGACATCCCTGTCCCGCAACTCCCCTCTTAGCTGCTTCGGGTGAGACAACATCTTCCTTGCAGGTGCTTCCAAAAGGGACAATAGCAAGGGCTTGTTGGTGTGCTCTTGGAGTGAACCTTGGGTCTGCCCCAGTTCCAACATGGAGTCATATTAAGAATATACAAACTAAAAATAAAATTATGTACAATGAGACTTGAAAAGTTATAGGAGAAGAAACCTTTTAGTTGTTGCTCGTTGACAGGAAACAATAACCTTTTCCCTTTCATTCCTTGGAGCATATATGAGTTGAAGCCCAATATCTTTTTGATGACATAGGGTCTGATCCAGGGTTCTTCGAACTTTGTATGCATGGACGGATTCTCCTTGGATTTGTTCCAAAGCAGTACCAGTTCTCCCTTCTAAGAGTTCTTCATAGTTGTGCTCTGGTCAAAATATCTCTTGACGCTCTACTTCCTATGAGAAGTTCACTTCAGGGCCTTCTTCGTTCCTCTTCCAACTTCAACAATTGATTGATCCTTTTCTGGATAGACAAAGTGTCTTTTGTATCCTCAGTATTAACCACGAATATCAATGCATTAAGCTCGAGGTTAATCGACATTTTTTCGTCTTTCCCATAAACCAATAGATACAAATACATCTCGGTGCTATCCTCTGGGGTTGTCTTGCTTGCCCATAATGCTTCTGTCAGCTTCAGATATGAATTCCTCTGGTTTCTATCAATGGTTTTCTTCAATATCTGCACAAGTGTTTTGTTCGTGGATTCAACAAGGCCATTTCCTTATGGATAATAATTCAATGATTGATCCATGATGATCCTATATTGTCTGCAAAAATCCTTGAACTTTGACCCAATGAAGATCGAACCATTGTATGTGATAAATTTATCAGGGATACCAAACATCGATAGAATGTTTTCCTTGAGGAATATAATCAATTCTTCGACGTCAACCTTCTTTAGTGCCACTGCTTCTGGCCATTTCATGAAATAATCAGCAGCTGTCAGAATGTACATATTCCCCTTGCTAGATTTTAGATTAATTGGACCAACAACATCAAGTCCCCACTGGGAAAATGGTTGTTCCACTACAATTGGTTGCAAAGGCATCACAACTTTCTTCATTTTTCCTGAAAAGTATTTACATGATAAACATCGCCTTATCACAGTATACGAATCCCTAAAGATTGGCAACCAGTAAAATCTCGCTCTGATTATTTTGTGGGCAGTGGCAGTAGGTGCAAAGTGTCCATCGCATATTCCCTCATGGAATTATTTGATCGATCCTTGAGCTTGATTATCATCGATGCATCTCAACAGTATGCCATCCAAATTTCTTCTAAAAAGCATGTCAACAATCAACATGTATTGGTTCACCTTGATCTTGAGTGTCCTTCACTCCTTGGGATTCATTTTAATAGGGAATTCCTTGGACCTTAAATAGAATATGGTATCTTCATACCATTCTGAATCAGCTAATGGTTCCCCGACTGAGATTGAAACCATCCCATCGATCTAGTCCCCATTCGCAATAAGATTGCATAAACCTTGTCCTTTTATTTCCTTCAAAGGTTTCATTTCGATATCATACTCTAGAATTTTCGCTAACCAATTAGCCCATTTCCCTTCTCTCAACTGTTGATTTAGAAGTATCATGATTGGTGACAAGGGAACATAAGATATAACATGGGATTTTTATATATATGTCCGAAAATGTGCCACAACTTTTACAAGAGCCAAATCCTGTTTCTCAAGTTTTGAATATCTCAACTCATAGTCATGTAGGTTTTTTCTCATAAAACTTATCAGGAGTTATTCTCCGTTGCTATTTTTATGAGTGAGGACGAACACAATGACTACCTCTGTAGCAAATGAATAGATAATAAAATATCTCTGAAACTCTGGACTAATGAGAATGAGAGTCGTAGTGATTGACCCTTTGATATTGTTGAACGCTTCCTGAGTATCTTTTGTCCACTCAAATCTCTACTCCTTTTTCAACAACAAATTGATAGGTTTTACGATGCTTGTGTAATCAGAGACAAATCTTCGAACAAAATTGATTTTCCTGAAGAATGACTGGACTCCCTTCTTGGATGTCGGGGGTTTGAGTTAATTAATTGCTTTAACTCTTTATGGATCTATGTAAATCCCTTCCTTGCATACAATGTGGCCCAACAAACTTCCTTGAGTCACAACAAGCACATATTTCTTTGGGTTTAGAGAAATGTTGTGTAATCTACATATTTCAAAGACTTTTCTTAAATGATGGATGTGATCCTCCCTTTTGTTTGAATTCAATATCAAGTCATCTTGATAATCCACCATAAACTTTCCTATCAATCCATTGAATGCATGATCCATGGCCCTTTGGAAGGTGGCTCCAACATTCTTCAAACCGAAGGGAATTCTAGCATATGCATATGTTTCCCATGGTGTGATAAATGTTGTATTTTCTCTATCTTCCGACTCAACGACTAAAACCTTATTATATCCAAAGAAAACATCCAACATAGACATGCATGTCGATCCAGTAACTTTTTGTATCAGAAACTCCATGTTGGGAAATGAAAAATTATCTTTTATGCTCGCTTTGTTAAGATCTCTGAAGTCAACACACATTCGGATTTCCCCGGTCTTCTTCCTGATAATCATTGGATTTGAAATCCATTCTAAATGTATGATGGGATAGATTATCCCTGCTTTATTTAACTTCTCCAAATTAATTTTTACCATAGGTTTCAACATGGGATTCATCATCCTTATTTTTTGTTTCACTGGTTTGGCTTCTTCCCTCAAAGGAATGATATGTTGGAATATCGTTTTATGATAGGCCTTCAAATTGTCATAGGTCCAAGTGAATGCATCAATATATTCTTTGAATAAAGCAACATATTGATCAACCTCTTCGGGGGTGCAATCAACTCCCAAATTCACATATTTGTGGGATTGGTCCATTCCAATATTGAATTTTCTTGTTTCTTGCACCTTTCGAACTAAAACTTCTTCAAGAAGATTCTTGGCATGATCATATTTTGTAAACAAAGATTAAACTTGTATGTAGTCTTTCGGAATGACAATCGAGCTATCATCTTCTTCATCATCATCATTTAACAAAAAAATCTCCAATTGTTCATAATTGCCAAACACTTGTAAGTACTAAATATTATCGAGCATGGATGGTCAAAAGGATCTTTCTACCTGGAAAGACGTTTTCCTTAGGACATCATCTAGGTTTGATAATGAGGCCTCCAAGGCTAGTGAATCATCCTTGTGATTCTTTTCCCTTGGAATGAAATCGATATTGAAATAGATGAAAGATTCCATCAGTTCATTAACTCTTTTGAAATACAACTTAAGTCTTTCTTTTTTGATTCTGTACTTTTGGGTAACCTGATTCATGACCAAATTTGAATCTCCAGTCATAATGGGATTTTCTATTTTCATTCCTTGTGTGAGGATCATCCCCTGGATCAAATATTTGTATTCAACTTCATTATTCGTGCATGGAAACTCCAGTATTACGATGTGGGGATGCGTCATCTTATATGGGCTTGTGAGAACAATTCCAACTTCGTTCCCATATTTAGAACAGGCTCCGTCGAATGACATTCTCCAGTATCCTTCAAACAAACATTATGGTCCCTCCAAGTCTTGAACTCATTCTAGGTTTTCGTTGTGCTCCATGTTCAAGATAACATAGTTTCTAGTCCTAACATCTATGTAATCTTCCATTAATTCATTAAACTTCTTCTTGAAGGAGAAAGGTTTTCTGGGTTCACGGGGTACTTTAATCACTGATCCCTCCTTACCTGGTAGCATCATAGAACTTTCATCGTTCATTATATATCCACCGATCATAAAGGTCCAATCTCTTCCGAGCACAACCCCATATGCTGGAGGTAGGTATACCACGATAATATTAAAAACTGTGATGATAAGGGGACTTGTTGTAATCCAGGCATAAAAATCCTTGATTTCCCCGTACGCTGGAACTTTTCTAGAATCGATTGCCTATATGATCTCACCAGTTTCATAATACTTAGTGCAAATCATGCCCAATGATTCCATGACCGCAAGTGGCATTACATTATTTGTCACACCAGTATCAACTAAACAATTATGTGATGCAACTTCATGGTTTTCAATTGAAATGTAAAAGGGTGGAATTTTACCTCTCAGCTTAGAAGTCGATGGGCTCCGGTTCTATTTTGGAGTGGTAAAAACGGCTTCAGTTCTTTCTGATGGATCATCCAACAACTTCAATATGTTCTGCCTCTACTGAGGAATCTTTACCACTTCTGTAAAAGGAAAAATTAGCCTCAACTTACTTAAGTCTTCCATGACGTTATACGTTGTTTGAGTTGAGCTTGATGCCATGTGTTGCCTTGTGGTTCCAAATGTCGCCTTCTCATTCGAGACTTTTTCATTTTCTTTTTCCTTTTATTTTTTTTTGTTGGAGTTTCCTTTATTCTTTGGTATATTTACAAAACCTCTTGTCTGGGAGACATTTTATTGCGAGTTAGGATCATTATCGCCCTCTCCACATATATACATGGGAGTCTCACATTCATCCATCTGTATTGTCTCAGATATTTCATCAGGTAAGTAATAACCTTCTTGCTCGATCAATTTCTCTTCATAGACATCATCCAAAATAAATGTGTTTGGAGTAGGTTGTCTGGGAACCCTTGGTCTCTATGGGTCATTAGTATTCTCAAACCTAACTTTGTTTTCTGGGGGAGGGTTCCTCCTTTGTTCAGGAATCGACATTCTTGGGTTTGGCATGTAATTATCTCCCCTTCTCAACCTGGTTATTTTGTTCTGCATCTGTTTGATGGTTCTATTTATTTGCACAATCTCAATTATTTTCTTTGTTTCTTGCGCCACCACAGGATCAAATTTTATGTCAGGTATGGTTCCTTTAAAAAATCCTCCTCATACCATTTTATTCTAAGCCGCCTGAGGTTTAAATTCTTCATTCTTTCTCGAGCTGGAAGCTCCTTGATTATCAATATTCAATCCTCCCATTTTCCTTTGTAATATTCCCAGTATAATGTCGGGGTCAGCACCCGTTTCAATCATAATTTATTCCATTTCAGTGGACTATCATTGCTTCCTCCAAAGAATCCATTTGGGATGTTCTGATGGCATATTTTACATTCGGGAGCATTGCATTCCCATAACAACCGAGAATGACCAAGTCATTTGGTCGTTTGTCTTCTGGGATTCTATTCAAGTTCTTATTGAATGTGACATTAAAATCTTGTATCCTTTCATTCTTCCTCAATCCAATTTAGGTGAAGTTTGTGAGGAGGGTATGGTAGGAAATTGTAGGGAAAAACATAGTTAGGAACATCGATTCGAGGTCGTTAAATGAGCGAATGGATCTACTAGGAAATGTTGTATACCATTCATAAGATATTTCTTATAAAGTTTGCAAAAACAACCTCACCATGACATCATCATATTCGACTTGGTGAAAGTCACACATGTCAAGAAATAAGTGCATATGCCTCTTTGCATCGATTGTCCCATCTCCAAAAAATTCTTTTAAGGTGCCCTTGGGGAGCACAGGAAAATTATGTTTTTCACCTATGAGATTAAGAGGGGAATCTCTTTCCCTCCTTCTATTTCCAAACCCTCAGATTCCTTGGTTTCTTGCGACTTCTCTTTCGCCTCCTTGTCTCTCCTCATGATGCTCATTTCGGGGTTGTTCGTCTCTCGCTGCCATTTTTGAGGAGGTTTCAATATCAGACTTTTCACTTCCAAGGACAGAGAGTTCCTTACTTTTACTTCTGGTAATGGGTCCCTTGTATTCATCCAACTTCAATATTTACATTGTTCTTGTGTTGATCTAACCAATATTTGGTTTCTTTGATCTTGTCGTTCTTCTCTCCTTTGTATTCAAAGGATTTCTCTTTCTTCTTCTTGGACTAAGATCTTCCAGGACCCTTTTAACTCCTCTCGAGTCTGGGCTGTTGATATTACCAGATTATACAACTGGTGCAAAATGCTTCGTTGATTATTCAATCCAACTTCTAAATGGGGTTGATTACCCTAGGGTAAATTCATATATTCTTTCAAAATGCTAGGCCAGGTTCCAAATTTTCAGTTCATTTCCCCAGTATGGTCGCCAAAAATGTTGACGCTTGAATCCATTAGGACTGAAATGACAACCTTACAAGGATACAAATCCTCCCGCGTTTTTGTAGAGGTGGTACTCCTCTGTTTGAGATTTTTAAAATGTGGGAATTTTATATAAGTTCATCAAAGGAAAGTAAAAATAGATATAAAATAAAAAAGAAAGTTCATGAGAATGGACTAGGAATCACATACATTTAAAGAAAATAAACATAATTTCCTCACATCCATCATAGTAGGGCTAAAGATTTATGATGACATAAAAAATTAAAATAAAATGATCTGCATGCATAAGAGAACTTTGATAGAGTGATACATGGGAATCTCAAATGAAGATTACGATATATCAATGCCAAATACTTTATATTAAAAAAAAATGGGTTACAAAGTACAATCGAGATCGTTCCCAAAATAGCTCTCTTGGAACTTCTAAAAATTATAGAGTCCAATACATATTATCTGAAATTAAAATGTGTTTGTCATAATGACTAGGATTGGGGCTCCCATGGACCATAAATAAAATATGTATAATAATGAAGTTCATAGAAAGAAGAAAGTGGGTGGCGGAAGACAACAAGACCTGGTAAGAAGAAAAAAGAAATTATCAGTCTTCGGTTAAGCCTTTCTATTTAAAGAGGTGGAGTAACTAGATGAAGAGCTTGATAAAGATAGAAAGATGTGATCAGTATGAACTTACTATGATGGTATCTCATGTTTGTCACTTGCTCGCTAATGTCCTTTTATATATTTCATCGACGGTTATAAGAACCGTCTCAACTGTCCTTTTCCCTTCATCGATAATTTTATCAACATCCTTTTTAAACCACTCCTTGATGTAGTTCCTCATTGGCGCCACATTGGTTTCATGTCAAACTTTTATATTGAAGAGCTTGCCTTCCAAGTCCCTTAGATCAATAGAAATATTTCGCAAAGCCTCTTCAATATCTTGATTTTTAATTGAATAATCAACTAGCCAATTTTCCACTTCATCTTCACTATACTCAAGAATGTTGTAGAATTTTTCAAATAATAATCCTTTAACCTCATTAGTGCTCCCAGCTAGATCTATCTCAGTCATATTTTTGAATAATTCATCTCTTCTGGTTATGGTCTGGCTGCATGCTTGGACAATAATATTCAGGTTTTTAACCTTTTCCTTCCAGCACACGTTTAGTTGTTTTATCCGATTCGAAGAAGGGAGATCCTCCTCTCTTCTTCTCAACTCTGTCATATTGGTAACTTTAAAACCAAATGGTACAACCACATCGAGGTAACAACCTTCCTCGTTTTTCAAATCTTCCTGTAAATATTCATGAAAAGCATGTGCTCTCATTCCAAAAGAGATCATGCTCTTTGACATCTCCCAAGCCTCTGTAATTAATTCCATTATTTTCTTGATATTCTTCTCCACATATCCCTGGGATGATGTGAGAAAGCTTGCCGATCCTTTTAATTTTTCTGCAGATGTGGTAGGCCTGATCATTTCTAAAGGACTGGAAAGTACTGGAAGAGGCATCAAAGTTTCTTCCAATTCTTTGATTCGCTCCTTTAACTTGGCATTATTTGCTTCAAGGCCTCTAATAGAATTATCTAGAGAATCTCTAGTTGCTCAGTGAATTTGGGAAATTTGGTAAGGCCGCATGTTCCGTAGGTTAATCTATGAACGAGAATTCCCCTTTTTATTCTTTACATCTATTTTCTCAATAATCAAATTTTTGGACTCGCTGTAAAAAACAACGCTCTGAAATACAAAAGAATCTTCTTCATCGAAGGTCTCGCTCTCAATTATTTCCATCTGAGGATTCTGGTGAGCAATGTTCTCTAGCTGTTAGAAATTGGGGAACACTTTTTCTATGTCAATTTTGAGTTCCATATCCTCGAAGGATAGGTCGTGGATGTCGCTTTCACCTAGAGGTCCCTCCTCTTCTTGCACAATATTTTTTCTTTTCTTCCTTAAGGGAAGTTTGTGAGAACTTTCAATTTTTTCCTGAAAGAGGGTTCTTATCTCCTCCTCCACATGAATAAATGTGGGTTACTTTATTAATTTGGTGGGTCATTGGAGCGTTTCTCTGAGATGTTGTACTCTTTGGAGTGACAGTCTGGGATTGGGCAATTTTCTCACCCAGACCTTTTCCTCTCTGCTTGTATGACTCATTGGTGTTGAGTATTGTTTCTAGGTAACCGATGTCATGAGAGGGAGTGCCTCAGACATTATCTCAATCTTCATTTAGAATAGCATTAATGAAAGAATTACTTAAACCAACAACCAATAGATATTCTACAAAACTTTCTCTAGGGTCGACCCCTTTTACTCTTTGAGCATATTTTAGATTGAGGTTGTGGAAGTGGCCCGCAAATTCATCAATCTTGTTCATATTTCTGAATATGAAGTCCCAAAATTCCCAAGGCAGAGGTATGATTTGTTTTTTTCTCTTTGCATGGAAAAAATGCAACCAGTATTTGCACTTCCTTTCTATTTCAACAACAAACATTTTTTCAGATATGTGGCACGAAAGGAATGAAGGATTTTCCTTGGAACCAAAAATCCTTATAAAATTATAGTTCTCCATTTGTTCTAGTGTCTCCTTCCTATCTAGGAACTTACTCACCTGATCATACATCCAGGGAGTGTCCTTTCCAAACAAAAAGTCTTTAAAAATTGAGACAAAATCATTAAAAACTTCATAAAAATGTTGGGAGGCCTTGTGCCTCCATAATGTTTGATACCAGAAGGTTACTGGGTCGAATTCACAGTTTACCTTCTTACACACAGATAATATCGGGAATAGACAATACTGCGATATCATGAAAATCAAATAAGATGACATAAATAATTTCTTCTCCTTCTTCTATTGCGACAATTGGGAAGATATTTCAATGGAAATCAACTTACCCCAATCGAAGATGGCCTGTTATTTGACCGTAAAATATAGAATGTAAAGAATCATCCAGGATATGTTGGATGTAGTTTCTTGTCTTGTTATCCTCGTGAAAATCCATGTAATTTCCCGGAAGGGATTTTTAAATGAGCCAACCTGCAATATTGTGATGTCCTCGAGGACGGTTGTTGGGTTCTCTAGGAATTCAGGTAAGAGGTCCAATCCATTGTCATGCTTCTTTAAGAAATCCTTGCGTTCTTCTCCCTTGAAGGTGAGTGTTGGCTCAGGAAGTCTCAACATCTTATGGAATACCCGAGGTGATAGAGAGACAGGGTAATGGTCCCACAACCAAATAATACTCTGGCTTGGAATATATCTCTCTGCGCACCAGGTGACCAACTCGTGACATTCAAATACTTTCGGGACACAACCTGCACACACAATTCCAGATGTCTAGATTACTTCCTTCTGGGCAGAAGGGGATGCGTAATAGGAATATGCTCTAGACCACTAAAAACTCTGGTCCTCGCACCCGAAAATATTCAATGTATATCCACAGAACGGTTGTCGAGTTTCTTCCATAAGTTGGCGAGACCGTTCCCTTGCTCCATATTATGTTTAAAATGAATGTTGGAGGGGGAGAATATAGTCCTCCCTAAATCCTTCTTTAATGCATTTGAATAGGATATCTCCTCGAGCCTTTTTCT
Organism: Picea sitchensis; assembly: GCA_010110895.2. NCBI lineage: Eukaryota > Viridiplantae > Streptophyta > Pinopsida > Pinales > Pinaceae > Picea > Picea sitchensis. The sequence continues at coordinate 50,149 of SNQJ01S0008484.1, read as the reverse complement.
TATTAATGATAATCCTTTCGAACCTATATGGTAAGTTATTATCATTAAAAGCATAGTAAATGTGCATTGGGAAGTGTGCGAGGGTGGAGGGGATGAACGAGAGAAAAATATGATTTGAGATTTTTGTGAACCCACAAGTCCACGACGGTATAAGGTGAGAAATTGTCTAAGTATAGAATGGCATGACGATCGGACAAAATCATTGTAGGTGAAATGAGACTTGGAAGTTCGGGGAGTCTGGGGATCAAAATGTAGAACGAAGAAATTTTTGGTGCACTGTGTATATCACAGAACATGGGATCATGAGAGTTCGATCCCGCCAACCCAAGAACCCACGATTGTAGAATAAACTAAGTATGGAACATCACAACGATCAGTCGGACTTGTGATGTGAAGTTATACATGAAGATGAGAAACTGTAAGTCCACCAACCTGGGAACCTGCAGTCTGAAAAATGTGACTAAGTGTAGAACCAGAAAGGGATAGTAGGAGGGAAAAAAAGAAAAGGGGAGAAAACAGGTAAGTATAGAAGAGGGAAAAGAAAGGGAAAAAAGAATTTGAGAAAATAGAAAAGGGGAGGGAAATTTTAGAAGCGAAAAATGACCTTGACACCTTTATATTTATGTTTTATGATGATGGGAGTATCTACATAGTCTAATCTTGATCGAACTTGATCCTAGATTAACTTCAATTACATGTTCAATTCTTATTTTTGGTGTTAACTCCATGGGGAGGTCTTGAAATATATTTTTTGTGTTTTTGAACTAGTTCTTGGATTTATGATGCTTTGGAACTATCTTGTTCTGAATCTTGTATATCCATCTGGTGGAATTGGATGAAATAGGAAGTTTTGCCCTTCCAGATCAACTTTTCCATCTGTCGAGATGACACAACTTGTGTTTGGGGAGGTTGGAATTCATATAGCTTATACCTTTTCCCTTTCTACTTGAATATGATCAAATGCTTCTGGTGATTAGTAGAGTAGGTACCCAATGATTGTAACCATTGGAATCCCAAGACCATGTCTACTCCTCCTAGGGGTATGATGTATAGTTTCGATTCTAAATTGAAATATTGTATTTGGAGTTTCACCTTATGGAATTTCCCTACTTTCTTATTTTTTTCCATATACAACCATTACCTTCATATCTAGAATCATATATACAAATAGTTTGAGTTTTCTTGCAATATTGATGTCAAGAAATTTGTGGGTACTTCCTGTGTCGATTAGTACTATGACATTATCATGTTTTATAGGTAATTTTAATTTAAGATTTTATGGTTGGTTGATGCCTGTGATGTCTATGAGTAATATCCTTGGTGTGTTGTCACCTTCAAAGCTTGGTGTGATATTTTGTGGGTTCTCTACTTCTTCACATTCTGACTCTTCTGAGTTTGATTCATCGTCTTTTTCTTCTTCACATGTATATATATATATATATATATTTGAGTTATATTCTATGCAACGCATATGTATCGGGTCCCATTTATCTCCGGAACGTTTACATTTTCCTTATTTTATTCTTTGGGCTTCCAAACTTCTTCTTTTATCATCTCGTAGGTTTGGTGGTATATGTTTGTATTTTTTTGTATTTGTGGTTTGAGGTACATTCCTTCTTGAATAAACTTTGTCGAATCTTGATTGGCCTTCTAGCTTGTTTTATGTTGCCTTTTCCTTGTGCCTTCCTATTTCGATACTGATAACCTCATGCAATTTTAATTCGCCCTTCATATGTGGCTTGAGACCTCCCACATAAGGTTGGAGTAATTGATTACTAGATATCCCAAACACTCGTGTGGTGGAAATTCATCTACGCCACTTTTTTGTTGTAGCCTAGTGAGTTTTGAGAAAACTTCATTTTCGACGATTCCTTGTAATCTTTTATGTCTTTTTAATTGTCTTTTAAAGGAGTTTCAATGGTATGTAGGTTCCTCCAGGAGAAATTTCCACCACATGCACCAATTGTAAGAGTCACCTCCTACATGGATGAATATTTAACCTTTTCTTTGTTTTTTGTAACATTATATATATATATATATATATATATATATATATATATATATATATACACACACACACACACACACACACACACACACACACACACACACACACACACACACACACACACACACTCTTCAATCTTGTTAAACCATGCCACACATTGGTTACTGACTCCATTGTATTTTGAGAGTTCTGTTTTAGCCTTTGGTGTATATATCATTAAGGGTTGATATTGTGCTATCGGTTGGGAATTTTTTATTGAATTGTAGGAAGGTGGTGGTGGTGGTATGTTTGACCTGCTAGAAGAACTTGGTTGTGGTTGGGTGGGTTGTTGATGACCTTAATTTTTTATAAGATTTAAAATATCATTATGCTTTTTATTATGATCTTGTGTTTTGATGTCTAGTTTTTACTTCATTTTGATCGTTATCGATTGTTTTGATTTTTCTATGCCTTGTTGTAATTCAACCTCGACCTCTGCAAAAAATCCGTCTTTAAGCTCTTGCTTTAGAGTGGCTATGCCTTGTTGTAATTTAACGCCGAATTCTGTGGAAATTTCATCTTTAAGGTTTTGTGTTAGCTCTTATTTGAGTGCATCAATGGTGTTCCTTATTTCGTTTCTTATCTCACCATGATTTTTGTTGATTTCATTTTTGAGTAATTGCAAGGCATTTTTACATTCCTGGTCTATTTTTTCCAACATATTTTTTAACTCTAACATCTTTCTGGTACTGGAGTTGAAATTTTGAATGGAATGTAGTATTGCAGGTTCCTTGTTAATGTTTTTGACTACAGAATACTGAATTGTATTGTTGTACAATGAGTATTGACAACAAGTGTAGAGAATGGCAACAGTGAATTCATGGTTGAATGTTGGTGGAAGGTGGTGAATTTTTCCTTCACTCACTATGAAATATATATTTAATATTTAATATTTAATAGTTTTCATAAATTAGGATTTGTAGAATCGATATTGGGTCTTGTAGAGGAGTTGAAAATTGCGAGGGAGGAATCCTTTAATGAGGGGAAAATGTGATGACCAGACTATGAGGAAAATGTATGGGTATATGTGTAGGTATGGGAGGAAAAATAAGACGTGAATAAGAGAGACAAAGGTTTTAGGAATGCGAGTGTGATGGGAGAATGTGATGGGAGGAGGGGGATGGGTACCAATGAGGAGAAGGACGCTTGATGTTGGATCGAGGGTGGAGAGTTGAGGGTGGAGATCTGTCGTAGAGGCGAGGTGGTCACCCAAGGGTAGATGTGAAATCAAGAGAAAGATAAACGATGAGGGGGAGAATGTACAACCGACAAGAGGGGAGGATGCACTAGCGAAGAGGGTGGGAAGAACACTCTAATACCAGTGAAGCAAACAAGCTCAAGAAGATTTGATTTCCTCGATTAGATAAAAATTGAAAATGTATAAAGTATAATATATGAGTGATGATAATATAATGAATATTACATTGAAATGGGCCCATTATATAACAAGGCTGCGTGGCATCACAGTCCCTGCCAACGAGGTTAGAAAGAAAATTGTGGAAGATGGGGTCGAATTCTAAATTATAGTAGTGTTTGGGGAAAAATGTATATCACGGAAATGTTGTGTGCAAGATGTATATCACAGAACATGGGGAAAAAGTAAATGATGCTTGGCATGTAGAGCATCATTTATTTTTTGAAAGTATATAACAAACTACAAATTTGTTGATAGTAGAAGAAAAAAATTGGAAATTTAAATGCATTTTCCATATGCACTGGTGAAAAATAAAAATGTATGAAGACATAAATTTAAAAGGAGATAAGAAAACAGTTTTATTTGAAATATGTAAAAAAATAAAAGTTTGTTACATACTACTGGAAATTTTGAAATGTATATGATGGAAATGTTGTGTGCAACATGTATATCACGGAACATGGGGCATAATAAATGACGCTTGGCATGTAGAGCACCATTTATTTTGAAATATGTAAAAAAATAAAAGTATGTTACATATAAAAATTTAAATGCATTTGTGAACATGGGGCATAAGTAAATGACATTTGGCATGTAGAGCACCATTTATTTTGAAATATATAAAAAAATGAAAGTTTGTTACATATAAAAATTTAAATGCATTTGTCATAGAGACTGGTGAAAGATAAAAATGTATGAAGACATAAATTTAAAAGGAGATAAGAAAACAATTTTGTTTGAAGTATGTAAAAAAATAAAAGTTTGTTACATACTACTGGAAATTTTGAAATATACAAAAAATATAAAGTCTGTTACATATAAATTGGATTTTCAATGCGTTTTTCATGTAGACTGGGATTGGGGCTCCCGCGGACCATTAGAGAAATATGTAAAAGAAACATGAGTGTAGAAAGAAGATAGAGTGCAATACCTGCAAAAACAAAATTCAAAAGAATAAGTATTTGCCTACACAACTCTACTTAAGAAAGTGGAATAACTAGGTTGATAAACAAAGGAAGATACGATCAATATACTTACAATGAGGGTACATATGAGTCATTTGGCTATTTGCTTGTGGCTTTCGTTTCATTGATGTCGTCGACGACTACGGTTTCAATAATGTCCTCGATGATTGTTGGAATCCTGGAAACTGCCTATTGCCTTTCGTTGACGGCCTGCTTCAATTGTCTTTCGAGCCATTATTCAATGTATATTCTCATTGGGGCGACGTTGATATCATTCCGAATTTTATGTTGAAAAGATCGGTTTCTAATTCCCGGAATTCGATAGAAAGATTACAAAAAGCCTGATGAATTTCCTCATTATGTACTGAATATTTGACTAGCCAGTCGTCGACGTGAGCTTGATCAAAGTGAAGGATGCTGTAAAATTTTTCCAGAGACAAGGTCTTAAACATAGCAACCTATTTATCGAACTCTTGCTTGGTTAAGAGCAAGGATTTTGCGATTAAGTCGGGGTCTTGGAAGTCATTGGTTTTTCCGGCTAAGTCTATTGTTGACAGTCTTGTGAATAATTTATCTTTCTTCGATATGGCTTGTTCACATGATTGAACAATGAGATACAGGTTCTTCACTTTTTCTTTCCAACATGCATTTAATTGACCGATCTGGTTTTGGGATGGAAGATATTGTTCTTTCTTTTTGTTTATGTCATATTGTTGACAATCATGCCAAAAGGAATGACTATTTTTAAAAAGAAATTGTCTTCATCTTTTAACTCTACCTGCAAATGTTCGAGCAAACTATATGCCTTGGTTCCAAGGGAAGTGATGGTTTGTGATGTTTTCCATGCCTCGGTAAGCAGTTCCATTGTTTTCTTGATATTATTCTCCACAAGTCCTCTACAGGATGCGAGCAGGGTGGAGGATGCTTTTACGTTGGCTACAGGGGTGGCAGGCATGGCTATTTCCAAATGACTGACAAGCAATGGCATAGGGATGAAAGCCTCTTCCAATTCCTTGACCTGATTCTTCAATCTAGCATTCTCAGTTTCCATGCCTCCAATGGAATCATGAAGTTCTTCTCCGCTGGTGGTGTGAAGTTGACAGATTTGGGACGGTCACATGTTGGCAAGGTGAACCTCTGAACAAGATTTTCCTTTCTTATTTTTAACATCTTTTTTCTCAATTATCAATTTTTTGGACTGGCTATCAAAAACAACGCTCTAGAACACAAAGGATTCATCTTCATCAAAATTTTCGGTAACGAAAATGTCCATCGGATGGCTATGGTGGATGGCGTCTCCGGGCTGATCATGAAAGAAGAGCATGCTATCTAGATCAGTGTCAAGTTCCATGTTCTCACTATGAATTTTCGGCTCTTCCGCCTGCCCCACATTTTTTTTTCTCTTTTTCTCTACTGGAAGCTTGTGAGAACTATTAATTTTAGAGTGAGGAGGGTCATTATCTCCTCCTCCGTTTGAAGACCTCTGAGTTTCTTTATTGCTGTGGTGGGCCATTGAAGCGATGCTTCGAGATGTCGTACTTTTTCGAGTGTTATTTGCGGATTGAACACTCTTGTCACTAGGTCCTTTCCCCTATTGCATGTACAATTTAGTGCATCTTTTCACTGTGTCTACGTCGTCGACATCAGAGGCAGGAGCGTTTCCACCACTGTCTCTGTTTTCGGGCAGGTGTGTTTTTAAAAAACAATCATCAAGGCCAAGTGTTTGTAAATGTTGTTGAAAAATATTATAGGGGTCGAACCCTCTTATGATTTCAGCATATCTCAGGTTGGATATGCTAGAATGCACTGCAAATTCGTCAATTTTGTTGACGTTTTTCAACACGAACTCCCCTACTTTCCAATAAAGAGGAATGAATTGTTTGTTTTTCCTCTTTTGCAACATATGCAACCAGTAATTATATTGCCATGCTACTTCTGCAAAAAACATTATGTACATAATGTGACATGGAAGGAGAGAAAGTTTTTCCGTGGAGCTAAAAAGTCTGATGACAATGTAATTATCCAAATGTTTGAGTGTCCCCTTCCTGTCCAAAAAACTAGTTTCCTATTCAGATATGCGGGGAGCATCTTCTCCTAACAACAAAACTTTGAAAACAGAAACGAAGCCATTAAAAACTTCATAAAAACAGTGGGAAGCCTTGTGCTTCCACAAGGCCTAGTACCCGAATGTTACTGGGTGGAATTTTCATTTGAGATTCTTGGACAGAGATAGTTGTGGAAACCGACAGGAATGCGCTATCGCAAAAAGTAAATAGGATGACATATAATTTTTTTTTTATCTTTTGAAGCATGACAATTGGGAAAGAATGGAAAGGTCTGAAAAGCAGTCAGATGGGATTCAAAAAAGGGTTATGGGGATAGTCAAGAGAGGCCAGTGTTCAATGGTCAAATTTTATGTATTGGAATTTTTGACTGCAAAACGTGTAAAACGGAAGAGATCATGATGGGACAGTTCAACGGCTAGTTTGTATATTTGCGGAATTCTGGCAAAGTGGCTAAGTATGGAATAGGGAAACGATTGAGCAAACTCATTCTCGGAAGCGAGGATTGAATTTTTCGTGAATGGACCAACCCAACGATGCGCAAATGACATTCCATGATGTTTGAAATTAGTTCTTGCTAACTGCATGCCTAGAAATAAGATCTTATATATAAGTGCTAATTGCTAATTGCAAAGGGGCGTGTGCACAGGAAACAATGACTAGGAGTTGAATATTTCATCAACCCACCAAACCAATGATCCACCAAAGAAATTTGAAGAAATGACAAAGTATGGAAAGTGGACAAACAGGCTTCAAAATGGGGTGGCAATAGTTCCACAGAAGACGTGAGGACCCGATGGTTAAATTGTATTTCTCGGAAGTTTTCAATACCAAATGTATACCACGGAAGAGGGCATGATAGGTGGAGTGTAATACGGAAGAGGGTATGATATGAGTTCAGTTGTAAATTTGTATATTACGGAAGTGACAGTACTTTTCGCGGGCCATGGAACAACAAAAGTCCAATCTAGAGCCCGCCCACTGGGAATTCGCGGTCAGAGAGGTGTCTGGGTATGGAATGGGGAAGCGGTTGATCGGTGTCATGATAAAAGAGCATGAGTGCAAGTGTAAACCCGCAAGTCTGCCCATGCGCGCAACCATACATTTTCGAAAAAATGATTAAGTGATGAGAAAGATAAAGTTCATGGAAAAGAGAAACAGATATTTGGCTAAGTATAGAAGACGAAAAACAAGGACCAATATATTCACATCTGTAATAGATATCCCATTTTCCTACCAAGATATATACTTGGAAAGAAGTGCAAAGTTGGTGGGCAAAGAAAAATATGACCAAGAATACGATTCACGAGTTCACTTGGTTCTTGGTTGTATTCTTCGTCTGTCAATTTGTATATTGCGGAACACCGAGGCATTTTATTAACGAGCCGACCCGCAAGTCCGGCTGTCAATTTGTATAGTGTGGAACTGTGGGTTCTATTTGCAGGACACAGAACTATAGAAGAAATGATTTTCCCTTTAATATATCTTATGTGGCGCAAATATGGTATGGCTCATTTTAGCACTTTTCCATAGGTAAAAAAAGGCAATATTGAGCCTGCCAGCCCTGGAGCCCTTGTGTCAATTTGTATATCGTAGAGCTCTGAATGTTGTTTGGAGGTCATGGAAAAGTAGAAGTGCAATTTTGAGCTAGCCAACGCATAAGTCCGCCTGTCAATTTGTATATCGCGGAACTTTGGGTGCTACTTGTAGGACACAGAACAATAGAGGGCCAATTTAAAGAAAGGGGAAGCACTTGTTGGAAACGCGTGAATCTGCCAAGTTGCGCAACAAGGTATTTTCGAAAAAAAATGATTAAGTAACCAGGAAGAGAAACTACAAGAAATAAAAGAGTGGGAAAATAGAAAGGCAGAGGGCAGTTTTCGTAAGCGTGAATTGGTTTCAAAGAAGTCCCATTATTTCAAAACCATCATTTTCTACTAATTGTGAGCAAATGCATTGTTGAATATTAGATTTTATTGCAACCTATGCGTGTAAGTATGTTATTCATACATTCTTCCATTTCTGTAACATATTAATTTAAGTATGTTCTTTATTGCAACCTGTGCAATTAAGTAACCAGGAAGAGAAACTACAGAGAATAAAAGAGTGGGAAAATAGAAAGGCAGAGGGCAGTTTTTGTAAGCGTGAATTGGTTTCAAAGAAGCCCCATTCTTGCAAAAGAATCATTTTCTACTAATTGTGAGAAAATGCATTGTTGAAGATTAGATTTTATTGCAACCTGTGCGTGTAAGTATGTTCTTCATACATTCTTCCATGACTATAACATATTAACTTAACTATTAAACTTCATTTTCTACTAATTGTCGGCAAATGCTTTGTTGAAGATTAGATTTTATTGGAACGCGTGGGTGTAACTGTGTTCTTGATACATTCTTCTATGAATGTAACATATTAACTTAAGTATTAAAATTCTTTCATTATGGGTTGTTAGTATTAAAACTTAATAACTGCATGTCTAGAAACAAGAATGATGATTTTGCTGCAAGATTGTACATTGGTATTGCTATGTTCTATCTGCATTACGAATAGAGTTGAATGTGGGTTTGAAACTGTGTGTAATCCATTTTTTGTTTGCATAAAAGGTTGGTGGATTGGCATAGTACATTGTCATATAATTGTTAGATGTTCCATCGTAGAAAATATAACCTAAGTAAACACAATATCGAATAACTACGAGAGCACCTAACCATGGCAATAAGAACAAGCGTTAAATCCAGAAAAGAAGCAGCAACAAAGACTCAATGGATTTTTTTTTTAATAGCAAATCCATTTTAAAAAATAAGAAAAACACTGAGTATTGTACATTTATCCTTACAAATTGGATCCAGTTCTTTGGGCCAAAACATTGAACGTATCTGCCACAAGTACAGGCACGAGATCCATAGTATGCAGGATCCTTGCAATTTTCTCCTCGATGAATCATCCTGTGGTCAAATTGATAGTTTTCAGAAGCTTCCCATGAGGAAGAAGATGAAAAACATTGCAGGGAAAATGGAATAGCCCTTAACTGAAATCGCCTCTACATAGTCAAAAAAAATTCAGGGACACAGGTTTCACGTGCAATTTCAAAGGCCCAAATTAGTCCATTCTAGGTGGAAGGAGATGACTAGTAGAAAAATGCCTTGTAGCAGTAGTCCTGCAAGTGAATAAATTTTTGTCTTGAAATATATCTATGGGAGCATTAACATATCATTTCTTTACAATGAAACTCTTCTACCTAGAACAGACTAATTTGGAACTCTGGAATTCCTACGTTTTCATTGCAAAGAGGCTATTGCGTTCAACGTCGGGTTTTTTTCTTTTGAAACTCCTTTTGGTGTTGTCAGGACCGCCATCACTGAGCCGATAAGTTCTTCCCGTTATGGTTGATTTCAATTTGGGCACAGGAGTGGGAAGAGTCTTTGCATTGCCATCATCCATTGTCGTATCATCGGCCATCATATCATCTTCTTTTGGCTCGGAATCCATGACATCATCCTCTGTGCCAGACATGAATGCAACTGAGCAGGTTCTCTGAGCAGGAAGGGTTGCCTTGGAATTCTTTGGCTTGAAATATATCTCTCAATGTACCAAGGAACCATGTCCTTTTTTTCTCCTTGGTGGAGGGAGATGAGTAGTAAGAATATGCCTTGGAACAATAGAACCTCTGGCCATTATGCTCGAATGTGTTTACTATATCTGGATAGAACTGTTGCTACAAGTTAACGATAATTTTTGTTTGCTTGAGATGATGTTTGAAATGAAAATCGGGGCGTGATTATATAACCCTCCGCAAATTATGGTTTAATGTGTATCAATGGAATATCTCCTCGAGCCTTTCGTTGATCAATGGCAATCTCCACGATTCGTGCAGAATGAGTTGTCACCATTACAACTCACAAATTGCATAATTAGAAAAAAGTGTGAAGGTCGCGGTGACAACAAAGAGAGATTAAGAATCAGAAATTTATTAAAGGCGCCAAGCCGTCGGTGCACAAAAATAGATTGCATCATGTTTGAGATGAATAATTGGAAAGGATAACATACTTCTGCGCAAATCTTAGTTTAATTTGTAGTAATGAAAAATCTTCTCCGGACTTCCGAACATTAATGGCAATCTTAATGGTTCCTACAAGATGAACTACTAGCATTGAAGCTTAATTATTACATATATGGAAACAAGTACGAAGGAAATGATGATGGAAAATTGTGACGAAGCATTGTACATTCCGTGCACTCGCCAACCCATGAAACCGATTCCAAGAAATACCTAAGTATGGAAAGCGGTTGGGTGGGTTAGAAAAGAAAAAAGGTAGAAGATATACCCAGGAGACGTGAAGGGCCGATGGTCACATTACATCTCAATGACAGATATCGGCCGTCAATTTTTATGTCGCGGAACTTCGGCTGTTGTTTGTTTGTGCATAGGGGAACAATGGAAGCGCAATGACGAGAGGCCAATTTGTATATTGTTGAACTTCGGGTTCTGTATATAAAAGCATGAGACATTGGGAAAAAGGACCAAGTAAACAGAAAGTGAAAGCATACGAGATGAATATGGGTTTGTTTGCTAATTTGTAAATCGTGAAAGTCTAGGTGCTAGTTGCACATGGCGAAACAATGGAAACGCAATGTTAAACCCACCTATGCAGGAAATCACGATTCAAAAAGGGAAAGCAGAGAGAAGAGAAACTAGAAATTTTTCGAAAAACGAGTAATACATAGTAAATATGTACTATAAAGTATGAACATGAGATGGTATATAGCATGTACGGATCCCACATTCCATACTTAGCCACTTTTTGGATCGCGGGTTGTCAGACTGGCGGGCTCTAAATTGGGCATCCATTGTTCTGTGGCCTACAAATAACATCCAGAATTCCATGATATACAAATTGGCCAACAGACCTGCGGACTAGGTCGGTCAACATTGCACTCCTTTTGTTTCATGTCATACAAATAGTACTCGGAGTTCCGTGATATACAAATTGACAGACAGACTCCAGAGCTGGCGACCTTGAGAGTGTGATTGTTTACAGATTCTAATCCCTATTAACTATTTAACATTATCTAAAAACATTATTTTGAATACTAAATTATTAATATTAAATATTGATATTCTACAATTTAATTAGACAAGGAGGTCTGTACAATATGAAATGGGGAAGCAGTCGATCTGTCGAGCTAGTGATATAAAAGTAAGTGAAATATAAATACGTGGCCTGGTTCCCGCATTCCATACTTAAGCCAATCTTTGGATTGCAGGTTCTCGGGTTGGCAGGCTCAAAACTGGGGCTCTATTGTTTCGTGAGCTACAAATAACACCCAAGACTTTTGCGATATACAAATTGATAGGTGGACTTGCAGGCTGGCTCACTCAACATTGCATTTCTATTGTTCTGTGTCATTGAAACAACACTCGGATTTTTTCCATATACAAATTGACAGATGGACTCCAGGGCTGTTGGGATCAACCTTGAGATTGTTTACGGATGGCGATCCCTATCAACTATCTAACACTACCTAAAAACATTATTTTCAATACTAAAGTATTAATATTAAATATTGATATTGTACAATTTAATTACATAAATTTATAAAAGGATGTGAAATATATTATTTCAAAGAAAAATCGGCGTATTCGAAAACTTGCGTTCCAAAATTTTTGTATAATATGAAACGGGCAAGAGGACAGTCGGGCTGGTGCTATAAAAATGATTGGAAATCTGAACACGTGTATCCCTCAAGTTCCGCACCTAGAAACTTTCGCAAGAAATGAGTTATACACACCAAATATGTACTAGTATAAAGTATGGGTATCAGATTCTATAGAGCATATATGAAACACTCATTCCATACTTAGCCACTTTTTGGATTGTTGGTTCTGGGGCTGGCGGGCTCAAAATTGGGCCTCTGTTGTTCCATGCCCTACAAATAGCAACCAGAGTTCTGCGATATACAAATTGACAGACAGACTTGCAGACTATTTGAATTTTAAGGGCCTCATGTTCATGTGATAACACAATTGGACTTGGGCCAGTTTATATTTGTTTCTTACAATATCAAACGGAGAAGCGGTAGGTCGGGCTAGTGATATAAAAGTAATTGAAATCTGAAGTCGTGAATCTGCCAACTTCCGCAGCTAGAAGTTTTCTGAAAAATGAGTAATACATACTAAGTATGTACTCTTATAAGGTATGGACATGAGGTTTTTATAGAGCTTGCACGGATCCTGCATTCCATACTTGGCCACTTTTTCGATCGCAGGTTCTCAGTTTGGCGGGCTTAAAACTGGGCCTCTATTGGTCTATATCCTACAAATAGCACCCACAGTCCCACGATACACAAATTGATAGGCGAAATTGCGGACTGGCTCGCTCAACATTGCAGTTCTATTATTCTGTATCATCTAAACAACATTCGGAGGAAACGAGTAATACATAATAAAGATGTACTTCTAAAAACTATGGACATGAAATTTTATAGACCATGTATAGATCCCTCATTCTATACTTAGCCATTATTTGGATCGCGGGTTCTCGGGCTGGTGGGTTCAAAATTGGGCCTTTGTTGTTCTGTTCCTTACAAATAGCACCCACATTTCCACGAGATACAAATCGACAAACGGACTTGTGAGCTATTTGAATTTTAAGGGCCTCGTGTTGATGTGATAGCACAATTGTATTTGGGCCAATTTATATTCATTTATTACAATATCAAACAGGGAAGCGGTCGATCGGGTTGGTGATATAAAAGTAAGTGAAATCTGAAGTCGTGAATCCGCCAACTTCCGCACCTAGAAGTTTTCCAAAAAATGAATAATACATACCAAGTATGTACTCTTATAAAGTATGGACATGAAATTTTTATAGATCATGTACTGATCCCGCATTCCATACTTGGCCACTTTTTGGATCGCGGGTTCTCGGGCTGGCGGGTTGAAAATTGGGCCTCTATTGTTCCACGCCCTATAAATAGTACCCACAATTCCACGATATACAAATTGACAAGAGGACCTGTGGACTGGCTGGCTCAACATTGCACTTCTATTGTTCTGTGTCCTCCAAACAACACTCAGAGTTCCGCGATATAAAAATTGACAAATGGACTCCAGGGCTGGAGGGTTCAAGATTTCCATTGTTTACGGATGGTAATCCCTATCAACTATCTAACATGATCTAAAACCATTATTTTCAATACTAAATTATTAATATTAAATATTGATATTGCATAATTTAATTAGACAAGAAAGTTTGTACAATTTGGTCGGGCTAGTGATATAAAAGTAAGTGAAAATCTGAACACGTGCATCCGCCAACTTCCACACCCAAAAAAAATTCGACAAACGAGCAATACATAGTAAAAATGCACTTTTATAAAGTATGGACATGAGATTTGATAGAGTATGTATGGATCCATAATTCCATACTTATCCACTTTTTGTATCGCGGGTTCTCGGGCTGGCGGGCTAAAAATTGAGCCTCTATTGTTTCGTTTCCTACAAATATCACCCAGACTTCCACGATATACAAATTGACAAGTGGACTTGTGGGCTCTCTGGCTCAACATTGTACTTCTATTGTCCCATGTCCTCCAAACAACACTTGGATTTCTGCGACATACAAATTGACAGAAGGACTCCAGGACTGGCGGGCTCAAGATTGTGATTGTTTACGGATGCTCATCCTATCTAACATTATCTAAAAACATTAGTTTCAAATACTAAATTATTAATATTAAATATTGGTATTGTACACTTGAATTACGTAAAATTATCAAAGGATGTTAAATCGCTTATTTTTAAAAAAATGAAGGAAACAATTTTTTTTTTTTTTAAATTCTATCACCGCAAGCATAACAAAGACCAATTTGAATTTTAAGGGCCTCTTCTTGATACCATAGCACAATTTCACTTCACACATTATATATTCATTGATTTCAAATTATTTCAGGAGATTAATTTTACCAAGTTCATCGATCAAGGAAAACTGCTAAAACAAACCACATACTACATTTGCGTCACAGCGCCATAGAAATTATCAGGCGGATTTGTGGACTAGCTGGCTAAAAAAATTCAATTCTATTGTTCCCTTTCCTCCAAAAAACAGTCGGAGTTCCGCGATATACAAATTGACAGACGAAGCACACAACCAAGAAGCAACTAAACTTCAAATAGGCCAAAAGCAAGTTCCCACAAGGTTCCATAGAGCAGGACGCATCAACCTTTGCACCAAACAATTTCATATACAAAGAAAAGACGTTGTCACATTTGTTTTTCTCTTGCATCTCATATATGTTCCCAATAGAAAATAACCGGGGCCATGGGATATATGGGGTTTTTTGCCATGCTTCCCATTTTTTGGACTGAACAATCTTATGCGCATGCAATTCCAACTAGCTGAGTCCGACGAAAATTCATCTGGATGTTGAAGAAATATTACAGAGACACATCAAGTATTTTTGTTTCCTGCCAAAGTTTGATATATATATATATATATATACATATATATTTCCCCTTCTTCAGCCAATATGAAAATTTGCATTGTCCAAAGGTCCCGCAACATGTACACGCTGCTTGCCTTTTTCTTTAGATACGTTTCATACGACAACTCTGCCAACTTAGGAAGCACATTTTGTAACAGAGGCTACCTAACCGTACAATGCACGGTTGTGTTTCCCATGGTTTGGATGACAACATTGACGCAATTTCCATATATATATGAACATTTTTCACCGCATCACAGACAATCAATTCTATCATCAGTTATCAAAGTAGAGGTAGAAGCAGGAGAGTTGCATTTTTCACATACAGGTTCAAAGGGGGTCGAGTACACATTGGCTGCAAATAAAACAACTTCAACCTGGGAACATGAGCATACAAATTAATACATTGAACAATATAATACACAACTTCACCCCCCCCTCTCCCCTTAAAAAATTAGAAATAAAAAATAAAACAGGCCATAGAAATTTGTGGAAGGCTATTTCTATAAGTAAAGTGAGGATGATTTTGTGGATGTATATGCATAACAGTTGTAGAGCTAGCTAGTTTCTTCAGATCCTGTACTATATCTGCTCACAACTCTGTTACAAACATTGTTTGGGTTGTCCGAATGATCCTTTCTCTAACATCCCTTTTCTTTGTTATATTTTTGAAGAGCATAAATGGAATATGCCCTTTATGCAATTGTTGGTCCATTGACAAAAATAAATTTGAATACGTATCGAACAATTGCAGCTACAACATGGAACAGTGCAATATTTGTATAACTTACCCGAGATACATGCACTTGCGAAAGTAAAGGACAAAACTAAATATGAAAAGCGGTATCATTGCCTTGTCGATGTCCGACTCTCCATCCTTTATATGGAGAATGTGTTGCGAGCCAAGTTTTCTCGCCAGTGTGACAGTTGTGCCAATCATTTCGATTGGGTAAATATCAGTGCTCTGTGCGAGCTAGCTAATAGTAGAGTCCGGGACGAAATGATATTTTGAACAAACAACGGAATTTTTTTCCGCAATGCTTGTTTCGTTGAGAGAAATAATTCGATCACAATCACCACGGTCATATACTTTTTTGGGAAATATATTAAAATTTGTAATGGATATCCCATTACCCGAAAATATATTTTCTGCATGTTTCTGGACAAGTTGTGGAGGAATAGTCAGTGTCAGTGTCATCATGGCCTCCTTGTTTGTCATGTCAGCACGCATAATGGATCTAGTTTTGTTTTCCTTTTCCAAGTATGTGCTATAGACGACCATTATGTCCCCGATGAACACTTTTCCAGTTTGGCGGTTGTTCAACCCCTTTACTGATACTACTTTGGATGTTACAACTCTAGACCTAGTGATACTTTTTTAACAGGAAAACTAAAGTGGATGGTAGTGTGCATTTTGTTTTTGTATTCTTCTTTCACTGGAATAAATCTACAAGGACATGCATAGTTTCAATGAACTATGGAGCCAGCGTTTTGCAACCACACCTCTTAGTCTACGGAACATACAACACGTTCCGTGTCTCACTTGTACCTGTTGACACTTCTTGTGAACTGCAAACCATGTATTGCAGATGACATCAACATATTCACCATGCTATAGATGAATATATAGTCGAGGATAATTGTTTGGTAAACATAGTAAGAGCAGAGCGTATGCATATTTACCTTTGGCTTTGTCGGTTTGTTGATGTCTGGGATGACTGACTGATCATGCCCATGTCACTAGTCCAACTTTTTCTAATGCAAGCATGTGCAGATGAAAATCAGGACTAAACAAGCATATGCATTGTATAGTGTTCATCAGAATGACTAAATAACCATAAAATTGTATGCATCTGATCTTTTTAAAATGGAAAAATGCTTAACAGTAAACAGTGCATGAGGGCAGGGCACCACGACAAATTTGTATATTTAATTTACCAGCATAGTTGGTATACCTTTTAGAATATTGCACCATATAACCCTCTGCTGTGGCACATATCAATTCATCTTCCTGTTCAAGCAACCTTTTTTTTCCAAGGCAGTAATGCCGAATATGAAATGGACATGAAGGCAAGTTAGTATGAAGACAGACATCTAAAATAAAGAGAAACATGTTTATTTACCCACCAAAGAGCCCATCGTCCTCTCCAACCATTATGTTTGTTTTAAATACATCAATGAAGTGAAAACACAACGAACATGAAGTAGGTTAGTATGCAGGAAGGCATGTATTCAAGATAACTTATAATGAATATAGACATGTAAAAGAAATAGAAACAAGGTTATTTACCCGTGAAAGAGCCCATCGTCATCTCCAACCATTATGTTTGTTTAAATGTAGCAATGCAGCGAAAACACAATGGACATGAAGCAGGTCATTATGCAGGAAGGCATGTAATGAACATTAATTACCATGTAGGAAGGCACACAACATGTACATATAATAAACTAGGTGAACACATATACAGACAATAAATGAAATACAAAACAACGCAATATGAAATAATAGTACAAGCATGCACATTTATATATCCTCTTCAACCAATGTAGTCAAGACTCCATCGTTTTCTCCATCTATTATGTTTGTTTGAATGTGGGAACGCACAAAATACAATGAACATGAATGGAAGTTGGTATGAAACGGAGAACAAACAATATGTACATACAGTAACAGAGACTCGACAAACAGTCTAGAAGATAGACAGAAACATGAACCTTTGCGCTTCTCCATCCATAGTTGTAAACGTGTAATTTGTTTTTTCCCTGCCCAAAATATATTACAAGACACAAAATATCACGAAATTGCATGGCTGTAGCAAAACGATTTCTAGTTTTCTGTGGTAAATTATCCAGATATGATTCCACCAATGGAAATACAGGTTCTTTATCCTCTACAAGGACTGTTGTGCCCACGATACAAGTTTTTGGTTTTCCGTGGAAAACTACCCAGACATGCTTCCAGACATCGAAATATAATCTTGCAGAATCTTTGTTGTACATATTATATCTCAAGTACAACACAAATTGTATCATGTGCACACCAGTCTGTGTAAAGGAGAAAGAACATGTAATGGAATATGGGCACATCTAACCATATATGGTTGATAAATGTGGCATGCATATGCTTTATTATAACAAAAAAACAACGGATATTGCAATTTCACATGCAATCCTCGAACAATTTTGCATGCAACTATTTTCTTTCATGCCAGCACTGAAGTACCAGCAAAACCTCACAGCAGAACAAATATAGACCAGTAGACAGGGAAAATAACACAACTTCATTTTGACTCGTGGGTGGAGGGGATGAATACCGTAAAGCGCCCCAAAAAACAATAATAATTAAAAAAAAAAAAAAAAATCTTCAACCACCGACGTTGGACACCAACCTTGTAAGGCCGAATCAAACAAAATAAAACAGCAAGCACCAAACCAACAAGAAAGCATGAACATGCCTAACTACACCCCAAGGGCCCCAAAGCGTAAACTGGAGGCAAACAAACAAAACCAGCAATCCACGAACCAACGAACCAACAAGAACCATCGAGCAAGTAAACAACATATGTATCTCCAATGATTACGAAACTCCAGCCGAAGCACAGGAACTGGAAACATACGACGACCATGCCACTCCAAATAAACAAACATTATTTCTTGCAAATTGTAAACACTGAACAACAAACAAGGAATAAAAAATGAAACTATAGCATGGAAACTTACTCTGAAACGATGAAATGCAGAAGCGTAGGTCGAATCCAGAAAGAAACAACAACAACCAGCAATCGATGAACGAACGAAGAAGAAGCACTCACTAAACCAGTAAACAATGTATGTATCTTCAACGATGAAGAAATTACATTGCAAAGGTAGAAGAAGGATGAAACATACAATGGCTATTCAAATGTCAGTGGACAACATCACTGTGCAAATTCACTATAACATTGTATGGAAAATTTCGAGGAAAAATGTACTCCGAGAAGCGTATTTAGATAAACATTTAAGGCTATCGAGTTGTCTAAGTACCTCGTGGTATGCAAACATTGAAGTTGTCAGGTCTATTGCAGTAACCTCGCGTCATGTAAACATTTAAGTTGTCAGGCCTATTGAGGCATCTCGAAAAAAGTGTCAATACATTTCAATAGAAATACATGCGGCAAGAACATTATAAACTTTGGAATTCTCAATAACTATAAAGCTTGGATATCAAAACATTTCAATATGATTAGTACAAATAAAAACTTACAGATATATTTAGCTAGAAGAAAATTCTAATACAAACATTCGAACTAATGCTAGCATTAATCCACCTTCAAGCAATACATAGGAAAAATCTAATATTCAAAAAGATTGTATACGAGAAAAAGTTTGGATATGTTTCCATATAAAACATTGGGAATAGCAAAGCCGACAATAAGACCTCCAATATCTTATCAAATCAGATCAGTACATATATGATACTTTTTATTATTTAAAAATATATGCTTTTAATTCCCTAGCTCCAACAATAGGTATTGTGCAAATATTTATGGTCAAAGGACAAACTAATATGTAGTCAACGAATTATCGATCGCTATAGTCCCTCTATGCCTATAGTAGGGACTAATAACCATGTGTCTTTTATGGAGGAGTCATGACTTTTAGTTATGACTCTTAATATATATTATTATTTATTGTTCCTTATTTTTTTCTTTTATTTATTCTCTTTATTTATTATTATGTACATAACTTGAAGCCTCCCTTGTGTTGGACCCATCTTTCACGAAAACGAGTGGAGTGTTTACTAAGTTGACAGTGCTAGACATTCCTTGTTTGTTACACTTGTTTTCCACTTGTGAAGGATTTGTACCAGTGACAAATTTTGTGATACAGGAACAACACGATTGGTATGTTTCTATCATTTACTATCTTAAGAACCTTACAAGTATAGACCACCTAGAAGACCATAAAAGCAGAGTGTTAAGATTAAATGCCTCTAAATTTGTTTCATCGATCAATGCCTAGGGTGGGGAAATCTTGAATGATTAATCCTTGGATGTGTAGACCTTGTTACCCCCCATGCCTTGGGGTAACTAGAGGAGATCATGTATCATGGATCGCAATGGAGAACATGATACCGGCCATGATGATGATCAACATATCCATATATGCCAGCTCAACAAACCCCTTCATTCACCTTTACAACTAGAATTCAACCAAGGATCATCGCATCCAAGCAACCCATAGTATGGGAGATGGTAATCCATCATCACCATGAGGTATGTTAGTCCTTATTTTATGCAAATTGTTGTTCTTAATTTGTTGGGCATGTGGATGAGGATATTTGGTTGAGGTTAGATAATGGATCACTGGTTTGATAAATTTTGTTCGTTTCCTTGTTTCACCTTGGTGGTTAGCTTATGTGTCCTAGTCCCGTGTTGTCAATTCCCGGGGAAAAGGGGTACTACTTGGGGCCCTCTCAATGGTAATGTTTTGTTCCCTGGCATATTTAATACTTTCTATCATGGAGCCTCTCATAGTGTACTAAACTTTGGCAATGGGTCATGGCCCATTATTTCATGAAAATAGGGGCTAAAGGCCCAGACGTTGTTTCACATATGCTATGAAAAGAATAAGAAAACAATGTTAAATAAAGAAAGGAATAATAAAAAAAAAGGAATAACAAAAACCAGTCCAAAATTGAGCTCTACTATTCCAGTGCTCACCTCGATCCAAAAAAATGCAATGCTAATGGCTTGAAACCTTACAAAGGGATCTTGAAAATATGATAAAGAAAGACTTAGAAAAAGTTAGATAAGAGGGATTGAAAAAAATAACATGTAAATATGGGGTGACTCAAGAACAAGCACACCCTCCACAAATGCGCTATAGAAATGGATTCGATGAAACCATTAGCCATGAAGTAAGCCTTAAAACCATATCACTTT
>SNQJ01S0008483.1:124172-151225 GCA_010110895.2 Picea sitchensis | reverse complement strand
AGTACATTTCTTTGTCGTACGTAGGGTACTTACATACATCATCTGATAGTGTCTCATTATGATAGGTCACAGGGTGTTTGTGCTGAGTGAGAACTGTGCCCACAACATAGTCCAAGCATCTATTTCGATCTCAAAAGGTCACTACAGGTCAGGAACTGAGAGCACTAGGGTTGAGCACAAGCGTCACTTCAAATAATTGAACATTTGTTGTTGCGACTTGTCCCACATGAACTTTTCCTTACCACCACCTCTGGTTACTTGGTTAAGGGCCCATGCAATATGGGAGAATCCCAACATGAACCTGCGATAGAAATTGGCAAGGCCTAAAAAGCTCTGAAGCCCAGTGAGTGTGGTTGG
This sequence comes from Picea sitchensis, assembly GCA_010110895.2. NCBI lineage: Eukaryota > Viridiplantae > Streptophyta > Pinopsida > Pinales > Pinaceae > Picea > Picea sitchensis. The sequence goes on along the minus strand of SNQJ01S0008483.1, from coordinate 150,868 downwards.
GGATGGCCAGTCACGAATGACCTGGATCTTGGTGAGATCAACATGGACCCCATGCTCATCAACAATGTAGTCTAGGTATTGGATCCTGTCCATGGAAAATGAACGTTTTTTCAAATTTGCATATAGCTTGTGTGTGCAAAACCTGTTGAATATGATGCAAGTGTTCCACCCAAGTCTTGCTGTAGATGAGGATGTCATCCATATACACCACCACAAAATAATTGGTGAAAGGCTACAAGATATCATCCATCATCCTCATGAAATTTGTTGGGGCATTCGTCAAACCAAAGAGCATGACTAACCATTAGARAATACCTTCTTTGGACTTGAACGCAGTTTTCCATACATTTGTCTACTCTATTGGGACTTGATGGTATCCAGAGTTCAGATCAATCTTACTGAAGTATTTKCCCCCCTTGAGCTGGTCAAGGAGATTGTAGATTCGGGGAATCGAGTACCGGTTCMTGACTGTGATTTTTTTTAGGGCCCGATAATCGATGCAAAGTCGCCATGTCCCGTCTTTCTTTTGCACAAGCACGATTGGACTTCCACATGGTGATGAGCTGGGTMGGATGTGCCCCTTTTTAAGCATTTCTTGAATCTGATGCTTGAYCTCTTTGTTTTCTAACAGAGAGCRACGATAGGCTGGCCCATTGGGTAGCAGTGCGTCGGGGGTCAGATCAATTGGATGCTTGAAATGACAGTGTAGAGGTACCCCAGTGGTTGAGGAGAAGATATCTTTGTATTCTTCCACGACCTTATCCACTTGCTTCTACTGCGTGGAGATATCAGTCGCAAAGGCCATGGATGTGGCTACAACCTTTCACTCACTTTGAGAGAGAATCACGAAGAAGACAAACTTCCCAGTCTGAGAGATGACCTTCTTGCATTGCTTGGTAGATATCAAGGAAATGGCAGTAGGTGGGACTACCTCGGGTATCTTGTACAATTTCCATTTCAAAGTAATAACAACACTGCGAGGCCTAGACTCATATAAAACATGATAAATAAGTTTATCCCAAAATAAATTTACAAACTTCAAGGAGAGTGACATCACACAATACTTCATCTTTGAAGGGCTTGATGCCGTAGGACATGTGACATTGTTGGATGACGCGGAGATCGCTTCCTTGGCGGAGCCATCCGATGGTGTATGGCTACGGGTGCGGCGTTGTCGACAGGGCCAACCACTTGATGACCTCCGCTGAGATGAGGTTCTTCTGGCTACTGCTATCAACAATGAAGTGCAGTGGAGTACCCTTCACCCACATTTATGAATGAAAGAGACACTCGCCTTCCTCTGGCTCATTAGGTTCACTGGGATGGATCTTGGTGGTAGCAATGGTGGCACTGGGTTCCGCATCAATAATCTGTCTCCCCTTTCTAGTTCCGACTCTGAGTTGAAACTCACATCTGATTAAGAGGCTTTCACCTCCGCCACCAATGACTACTTTGAGCGACAATCAACAATGTAATGCGAACAAATCTTATGGAAGTTGCACCACTTCCCGATGTCTTTCTTCGTCTTTCCATTGTTCTTCTTTGTTTGCGGCTTAGACTGGTTGTCCTGAGGTTGTCCATCTTTTCTTTTCCCTTTGTTTTATGGGTTGGGGCTGCCCTTGCCCTTCTTCTGTGGTGAGGGGTTCCCAGACCCAAATTGTTGCGTCTTTTGTTTAAGCTTCTGCTCGATTTTGACATCATATTGATAGGTTGCGCCCAAGGACGAGATGTCCAAAAACTCCATTTCTGTCTGGATGTATCTATGCAGACCATTAGGGTACTTGAGCACCAAATGACACTCATAATATTTGATACTCAACTTGGTGCGCAAGGTATGGAAGACATTGGTGAACTCTGACACTGTTTGGTCTCTTTCCTGCTGCAGTGTGGTCCATCTTGTATACAAGTCATCATAACTTCCAACATGGTAGTATTGTTCCTTAATAACATCCATGAAGGAACCCCAAATGGGTGAAACTGCAAATAATATTTATCATTCTATTTCCTTTTGCTCACAGAAAGTCTCCCACTAATATTTGACATGGGAGACAACCTCGATGAGTGCAAATGTAATCTTTTCTCTATCGAAAAAGTTGTGGAAAGAAAAATACCCTTCTAGAAGGTTTAACCATTTATCTACGGAATCTGCATTTATTTGACCTTCAGATATATGAATATAAAAATTGACCTGTGCCTTGAAGGGGGAGGCACCTCCACTTGAGGTAGATGCGTCGCTTGTCGACAGCCGTCAAAGGATTTGTGCAAAGATGTTCATCATCTCGTTTCTCTCTCGCTCGAGGGATTCCTCGAGTAACATTTTGAAAGGATCTCATGTCCCATCATCTTTCTTTTTTCCCGCCATGGAAGGTTTCTTGGGTGTGCGAGAGTAGTTATCCTCAAGAGAAACAAGCTTGAGACCCATCTCTCTATACCCTGACCTCGTCAGGGACATGCACTAAAAACGACAAGGAGCAGAATGCTCTGATACCACTGATATGGATTTATGAGCGGAAGGAAATGAAACACATACTTATAATATTAACAGAGAGACACAATGAATAATAATAGAGATACAACAAAACTTAACTTCTATTAAATAAGAAATATACTGAAACTGTAAAATGCACACTGAAACAAGCTTGCTAGAATGGTGACAACTTATCTCTGAGAAGAGATGTGATGGCTATGCTCATTCGCAAAAAGATGAGTACAATGAGGCTTTGAAATCCTTTTTACAATAAACATGAATGCTAAAACCCTAGACATTCAAAAACCTAACCCTATGAGATGAAGTGCCAAAAGTCACGTGGCCCCATTGGGGTAACTTGGTACATCAACTTCCCGGGGTCATAACTTTTGCATACGATCTTCGTTTTAGGCGCACAATAACCCGTTGGAAAGGTATATCTGAGAACTACACATTGTGCCATCAATATCTAACTTCACTTACAATTTGATTGTGGCAAGCCCTAAAAATGTTGTTTAGGGCCTCAAAACGGCCCCAGAAGTTCACGACCCGAAAACTAGGAAAAAATTCCCAAACTGAGAAACTGCCTAGATAAACCAGTTGGAATAGGTGGGTGGCCATAGATATCCACCTGGATCAATCTATGAAGTCGAAGGCACAACCATTCCATGCAGCCTTGAGCAAGATAAACTACACTCCAAACTTGTGCATTAGTGTGTTCCTATTCATTACACTGAGATAAGAGGCAAATTCAAGGAATTTGATTTTTTTTTCGTTATTTTTTCCGAGATCACACAGCGGTCCGAGATCGTAGCTTGTAGTTCATTCAAAAAGAAAGAAATAGTAGATCAAATTGCAAGTGATATGAGAGTTGGATCGAATGCCACATATTTGGATCACAAACCTATAGATACCCATCTCTATTGAATCGAGGAAAAAAATTCCACTTTTGGGATCTAAAATTTTAGGTGGGTTTTATAACCGGATCGAAAACTGAGATACTCACCAGAAAATTTCTCTGTTATCCAATGGCTTACCATAGTGAGACCATTCATTGCTCCAGCTTGCAGGTCACTATTCAAGCAAAAAGCCATTTCTTTGGGTAATAAGATTCCCATCTTCTGACGAGAAAAATTCCATCCCTTCAGCGCTGGATGATTTCTACAGGCATAAAGAGCTGCAAGAGCTCATAGTGAGCGGATGGTTCTAGTGGCTCTAAGGTTTTGTTCGTTGCTGGAATATACCTTGGCGTGTGAATCTTTCACATAGTAGATTTCTTTATACCTTGTTGGTTGTTGGTGTCAGCGAAATACGACTCATACAAAATAAAATTGTTGGTTGAGAAATTGCATCCGGAGGCACCTACGTGTAGGAGTAATGCCGAGGGTGAGGAGGCACCTACGTGGAGGAGTAATGCCGAGGGTCCGTCCACTGGAAATATTTAAAGCTATCATGGCATTATTTTGAGATATATTGGAGCCCATTTATAAAACACGGCCTAGAGGCAAGTGCACAATCGTTTGATTGAAGTTTGTGCGAGAATGTAATCAAAAGAAATTATGTTGAGGTGAATTTTGTATGAGCAAAGAGTCATTGTCATCACTCACTAGAGATAGAAAAGGTGGCTTAATGGAATTTGAAAAGGCAAGTATATTTTTTCTACTTTTGCTTTCACAAATGGAAAAGTATCAAAGCTTAGATATTTGAGAGGATTGCTTGAGAAAGGATGAAAAGTCATATTTATTATTTTCTAAGTTAAGAAAAGATAATTTCAAGACCATTGGGAGTGGAGAGATCTTGGTGTATAATGAAAGGTTTTGGAAATGTCTTACTTACCATGAAAGTGGTGAAATGGTAATACATCATTTGAAACTCAGGGAAAGTTGAATATGAGTCTTATTTCCTAGTGTAAAGGAAATGTATGGAGGCATGAATGTTGTTATATTGGAGCTTTAAGTTAATGTCTTTCAAAATGGTTGAAAGAATAATGTAAAAGTCCATGGTGAGTGAAGAGGGAAGAGTTTTGTTTGAGTGTCTTTTTATGTATAAATTTAAAAAAAAGTCAATGTTAAAGGTAAACTAAGACCTTTGGGTATGTAGAAGGTTTGTAGGAGTCAAATTCAAGATTAAATTTATGGTCAAGTCATGTCATTGGTGTCAGGAATCAAAGTCTAAATTATTTTTGATATAATGAAAGTCAAGTCAAGGTCTTACTTGGAGCAAAGTAAAGTAAAAACGAAGTCTAGAATATACTGGAGTCAAAAGCAAGTTGAAGAGTTTTAGAACATTGAAAATTTGTCACGAGTTAAAGTCAAATCTATGAAGAAACACAAAGAATATATAAAATATGCTTAGAATGGTTATGTGTCAGAGTCTTGTAAAAACTATCACGATGAGAATATGGAGTCAAAGGAAAGTTTGAATGAAGATAAGTTCATTCAAATTGTAAATGTCAAAATAAGTCACGACACTGGTGCGCCAATTAAGTTTGCCAAGCCAAGGTCATAGGTGTCTTGTTGGGTATTGTGCACATTCCAACAAGAAACATATGTATTTTATATGCATGTTGAAGGAGATAGCAAGTGTCTTGTTGATGGAAGATGTCCCATCTACAAGAAACTATTTCATGCAGGTAATGCAATGGAAGATTCAAGATTAATCAAGAATATGACTGATGAAAAGGAAAATGATGCTGACTCCATGACAAAGAAATGCAAGTAAAAAGAAGATTGATGCAGAAAGAGAGAAGAAAAATGACTTCAGGAGAAAATGAAATGTGTGGCAGAACCCTACAACAAGAAAGTTGTAACAAAAAGAAGAACAACTTCCAACTGCGGTTGGGTAGAATTTGTTGAGACAACTCCACAAGTTGCAAATGTGGGTAGAGTTTTCTAGAGAAAGGAGCAGGTAAATCTCTTGAGAGGAAGTGAGAAAGTGTAAAAGTCTACAACTATGGCAACTGAGGAGCAGAGGAAGCTTAGAGGGTTCTAGGAGAGAGAACCAGGAATACCAAAAGACTAAGTTCATGAAGGGAGCTTGGTGAGATATTATGTAGCAGGGTGAAACAAAGTTGTTACTACATAGGCTATTTGCAACTCACAGTGAGAATCTCATAGAGGAAGAGAGGGAACTGACTATGGATAGTCATTTAAAAGGTTCATAAGGAAGCCACAACAAAGAGAAAGAAGACATAGACTTTGATGATAGGGAACGTTGAAATAGAAGGACTCCTATGCAGGAAGCAAGAGTCAGAAGGACATAAACAAGGGTGCAAGGAAAGCAAAAGAAAGAAGTGGCAGAAAGAAAACATAGCAAAGCGTAAAAAATGAAGTAGCGGAAGTGTGAAGAGCAAAGAAGTAAGCAAAGCAAGGTATAATTAAAGGTATTGTGTGATTTGCGATGTAGATACAATAAATCCATGAAGTATGACATCCCTAAGAAGTTTAATGGTCCTTGGATAATGTATTAATGATGGTCTTAGTCTTATGATTAGATTGCCTAAGTTGAGATGAAAGTGTATGCACCTAATGTAAGTCTCCTGAGGCATGTATTCCCCATAGTTTGTTAAAGTTCATGGTACTGTAAAAACCACTTTGTAATGTAGTGTTTGTGGTCCATTGAGGCCATTAATGTAGTCATGAGAGAGGATTTGCTCAACTATGGGCAAAACTGTTGATTTGAGGCAGTCCACATCTGACAAAAACGTCGATCTGAGGTAGTCAGTAGGATTTCAAGTTATGGAAAAGGGACTTGAGTAAGTTGAGCATGAAAGGGAGATTACAAGTCATGAAAAAGAGGCTTGTGTGGAAAACTGTGAAATAGAAGTTTGCAAGATGGTAGGGAACGCATGGATAGGATCCCATGAAGAGTTTTGTTCCTTGGGAGTTTGATGCAGGAGCATCAAGAGCATGGTTATGAGTATCTTGAAAACCCAATATGATGATGATGATGATGGTGATTCAGGGGAATAAAGGTACATGTATGCAGATCATGATGGAAAAAATGGTTGATGAACCATGTACGAGAAAGAGTTTCCTAGTGAACCGGCGGATACAACGACTGGCGACCCATGTATTCCTATGGATGGTTACTTTTTATATGGACTTCAACAATGTTTCTATTTGCAGGTGCAAGAGGAAGAAGATCAAAGATGAAAAAGGAAGAGACCAAAGATCATGAAATATGGAAGACGAAGATAAAGGCAAAGAACCTAGAAGATGGAAAAGGGACCAATATTTCTCATTAAGAAGGGAACATGAAGGAATAATTCTTATTTGTAATTTTTAATGAATAGAATGATGAAAATTGTAATGATGTAGACCAATTATAGAAAGTCTACGTGAGAGTGAGAGATGAGGAGAAATGAGAGATATTAGGGATATGAATATTTGTTGAGATATTCATGGATATTTGTTGAGATATTTAAGGAGATATTGTGGAAAGAGTTGTGGAGATGGTTTGGACCAACCGTCTAATTATGTAGTGGTTGTTATCCTCACCTATGGTTATGAAAGGGACCATTTTTGCACAAATAAAAAAAAACAGGAACGATTTTATAATAAAATTTCCCCTTCGGGGGATTTGAGCATATTTATGATGTCCCTTGCTTTTCTTTTAGTGTAGTGTCATGAGTTTAGGTTTTCCATTGTGTTCATGTTATCAAAAACTATATTAATCTAAGAGTTTGAGTAGCCATTGCTTTGGAGGCCTTTTAGAGATGATATTTTTTGGAATCAAGGATTTTTTTTCATAAATTCGAAGCACTCTAGTGACTAGTTCGTTGAGGACAACAACTTTTTGGATCAAGTGTTGATGAGATTGGGCGTGGAGATAATCGATGATGATTTTTCTCGCTATGAACTTGGTGGACCAAGGAACCATATTTTTGTTTGGTAACAAGGACATCAAAGAAAAGGATGTTATTATGATTTTGGATCTCGATCTTATATTGGATATCAACATAGTTACTATTAAGGTGCTTAATAAATAGACTGAGATTGGTGTGGCCATGGGGCTAGACTACATAAGTATCATCAACACAAAAATATTGGTATTTTCATTTTAAGGGGAAGTTGTCAAGGGCCTTTTCTCAAAATACTCCATATAAAGGTTGGCAATAGTAGGGGATAAACGGGGAACCCATAGCAATGCCCTCAGTTTGTTCATAGAATTTTCCTCTTAAGGTAAGGAAAGTAGACTTGGGGTATATTTTGACAAGTCTTGTGGTTTTGGGGTCCAAAATTTTGGAGATGATGCTAATGGCATTGTTGATCGAGATTTTGGTGAAAAAATGACAACATTCAAGTCGACTTGGATATTTTTTTCTTCAACGTGGATGCCACAAATTTTGCATGAAATCAAAAAAATCTTTAATACAGGACAAGTTGTGATCAAAGGTTATATTTTTTTCAGCTAAGATTCTAGCTATAGCATAGGTGGGGGAATTGGAAACATTAGAAGCTACATAAATCTACATTCCGATATAAGAGAATGATATGTTTAGTGGTAGAACCATTGTGAGGGATAGATTTTGTTTTTAAATAATTGATGGGAAAGTAGTTTTTTAGGAATATATAATATTTTTATTCACATACATGTGTGTGTGTGTGTGTGTGTGTGTGTGTGTGTGAGAGAGAGAGAGAGAGAGAGAGAGAGAGAGAGAGAGTACACTAATGAGAACAATGAGAACAATGTATTTTCCTTGGCATAACATAAATTTGAAACTATAATGCTCAATTTAGTTCTTGCGTTGTACATCCAGAAGTTGGCTCTCGGGTGCAAATTTTTGGGTTGATGTGATAACATCCTCCCTCACTTTAGGACTAACATTGCTAGCGATTTTGGTGTTGTGCCTTGTGGGTGTTCTTTGGCATATGTTTATTTTTTATTTTTTATCTACATGATGTTGCATGCCATATTACTATAGGGGCATATCCTTATGTTGGGATTTTGTAACACGTTTATACTCCCATTCTAATTGTGTGCATGTGTGTTGGGTGTGTTTTTTGTGAATAATCCCACATGCATAACAAATGTAAGATAAAGATGGTTTATAAGGAATTAACTACACCAAAATATTTGCCAATTTGAAATTTCGTTTGGGGTGAAAATCCTGAAGTTTATCTGATGTCGTCCTCCCTCATTCTAGTACTAACATTGTCAACAATTTTGGCATCATTCCTTATGGGTTGTCTTTGGCTTGTGGTTGTTGTCTACGTGATGTTGCATGTTATCTTACTATAGTGGAATATCCCTATTTTAGGATTTTGCTCCATATTAACAATCCCATTCTCTCTAAGCTAAGTACATAGTGTTAAGGGATTCATACAAAAGAGAAAAAATTAAAGTTGGACTCTAAAAATGAACTTGAGTACGATTTTGAAATGGAAAAAAACAAATTAAAGCATGACTCATACTCATAAATTCAAGAGACTCTTAGAGCTTCATCATCAACCATCTTTACTTTTCGTATTTCTTCTAAGCTAGCACATGTGTTGTATTGATGAAGTTTATACTTGACTAAGGTATCTAGAGGTTTAACCTTCACCTAGGCATTTGATTATATAATCTTTAGTGTGCTGTGGTATTTTCATCTTGTGCACCTCTCTAACTAAGTCATCTATTCACAATGACCATTGCCAATTTATCCATGATATATAATAAACCTTGATAGATATAAGATAAAATAAACCCTTAAGCTTGAGAATAAACCCTTAACTTCAAAAAGACCAAATGCATTCACACTATAAACAAGAAAACAATATAGAGAAGAATCCTTGAGGTAGGGTAACACCATCAAATATTCCTTATGGAGGGAATCACTCCACAAGCCATGCTTACTACAATACAAGTAATCCAACACATCCAATATAGTGGTACTCAAGTTTATTTATACTTTTTAGTGAGTATTCGTAGGGGTCTATGCCAACTACCCTTTATTATTATATTATTTCCTCTAACTACCTAGTGGGCCTATTCCATGATTATGGCCACATTACATTCATTATTCCCTTCGGTACCTTCCTAGGTACCCTATATTATCCTCCCCAGGTACATTACATTCCATCCCCATTTGCATGTTTTGTCCTTGAAAAATGAGTGGAAGCTAGATAATATGATATGTTAAGCAATGTACCCAACTGGTACCAAGCACAAGCATCCATCCATCCTAGTGAAATGTGGACATGGGGTCCAACTAGTTCCCTACCACCTTGATCTTGATTTTAGCTACTCCTTGGGTTCCATGTTGTCACTATGCTATTCATATATCTCTCTGCATTGATTTTAGTCCTCCATGTGCTTCCATAATGGGTGTCTTCCTGGTTGGCATGTTGATCCATAATAAGTTTAATGTTCCCTAGCCCATCCGAGGGACATTACAATAAATAATACTCATAAAAATGAAATTTCTGCTAACTAAATTAATTCATTTACAGTTAACTAATTTCCTGTATCTTTCAGCTACGAATTAAAATAGATTTAGCTACTTCATACAACCATAAAATAGAAGCATCTACAACATGCCCATAATCAAAATGAAATGCAACTAAACAAATCATTACAACATCATATAAACTATTTCTAATACACAGAGTTCATGCACATCAATTAAACTCATAAATAACACAACAATAAGACAAAACACTTATCTTTTCACAATAGTTGTGCAACCAGTTGCTTGGGACGAACTTTCCACCCAACCGTAGACTTGTTGGTCTAGATCTCAACAACAAATCACCCCCGAGCTGAGGCTAGTAATCTTAAAACGAGGGTGGTCTCTCACCGTCCACTCACAACCCACTAATATCTTCCTACAACTATCCCGATTTACCACCAAATATCTTCCTCTTGACCTGTGAAACCCCAAGAATGTACCCCTCCACTGATCTTAGTCCCTCAGACATCCCATTTGTTTATCAGGGTCTCTCTAGCACAAGTAGCTAGGAGTCTCTCAACTGGGAACTCAGGAAACTTGTTGCTAGGAAAACTACCATCAAACCAACAACAAACACTTGTTGTTTTAGTGCAACTCACACAAGAGTTCACTCTTCAGGCATGACAACCTGGTTCTTCAGTTTCCAGCTCCAAATATGCTTGAGCTTTCTCTAGAATTCGCTCTCCATGGCTGCACCAGCTCCAATCTCTCTTTCTTTCTCTCTACTCGCTCCTCATACACAAAAACTCAATGTGTAAAACTGCTATCCCAACCCATACAAATTTACTCTCTTTGGCTTGCCTTGCTTGACCCACACTCTTCCCCAATATGATTGTACTCAACCCCCATGTGCCCAATAGATTTGGGATGTGACTACTCACACCCACCCTCTTACATGCATTCAATGATTGACTTTGGGAATACTCAATCAGAAATTGGAAGGTTCATATGAAAATATGAAATTTAGGAAAATGGGTTGAATTAATATACATGGGTAATCCCCCCCTTCTACCCCTCTTGGCCATTATCCTAGACACTCCCCTCTCTTTTGGATTAATTCATCCCCCATGTCTTGTCCATGTCCCCTTAGCAGATGGAATCACATTTTATTATTAAAACATAGAAATACAATTCACATATTACATTGCTTGGTCGTAGCCACAAATTATATCTACACAAGCATTAATTAAACTAGGGATTATAGTGGGGATGTTACAGTAAGTTTGCTAACACTCATGACCTTGCCTTGATAATTGTTGTTTTTTCAGGTGGTGTGGGTGGAAATATACAACATGAGTATTGCATGTTATCACTATGCTTTTCAGTTATCTCCATGCATTGCTTTTAGTCCTCCATGTGCTTCCATAATGGGTGTCTTCTTGGTTGGCATGTTGCTCCATAGTAAGTTTGTTGACACTCACAACCTTGCCTTGATAACTGTTGTTTTTCAGGTGGTGTGGGTGGCAATATACAACGTGAGTATTCCTAGAGGTCTATGCAAACTACCCTTTATTATTATATTATTTCTTCTAACCACCTAGTGGGCCTATTTATTACCCATCAATTACCAATTGGGCCTATTCCATGATCATGGCCATATTGCACTCATTATTCCCTTAGGTACCTTACTAGGTACCTAATATTATCCTCCCTAGGTACATTACATGATATACACAACTCATTTCTCTTTAAGGACGTGTAGCGTGTTTTGAATTTATTGGAGTTCCTTAATTAGTGCATGAATGTTCACATTAAGATTCTCATATTTCTCCTAAAAATCACTCAACACCCTTCTTATATTATTGATCCCATCCATTGCCAGTGTGATGCTTAGTAATCTTCCTTGTGGTGGCATATTTACCAAAACCGGAGTACTAATGGTACAATGCATTACAATATTCACTAGTGAGCTTGATCACTGGATTTTCTTGAAAATTCCACAATCTTTGTTTGTTGTCATACCAACAAGGGAGAGAGATCAAATAAGCCTAGTTATCATAAATTGTCCACTTGATCGTTGTAGATAAATGATCTCATATCAACTCTTGCAAATCCATCTTACCCCTTTAGATATTTGATCTCATGCAAGGCATTGAATCAACATTATGGTTGTATTAACTAAGCGCATCAGGCAAAACATTGTCATTTTTTTTCACGAAGTTATGGGTTCTTGTGCAAGTCACCAAAAATATCAATGTTATTAATTGCTAAAGTTATTACAATCTATAAGCCTATAAGTAGCTTCATGTGTATCCAAAACAAATCTTTTATTTTGAACCTGTGATGAGACTTAGTCCCTAAGCTACTAGTGTACCTAACAACTCTATGTTATAACTATATATTACACTTTTCACCATGTCTTTTGTATTTTTTACATCTCTTTGTAGATGATTCATAGGTGACTTGGTGAAACCAAATCTATCACCTAAATATGTATATTATAAGTGTAAATCAACGACACTTGGTCTAAGATCACTAGTTTCCACCAATTTTGTACTTCTATATATAACTAATACAATACAACATAGAGTGTACTTATGTGGACATTATGATACTATCCTTTTCAGTTGTGTGCTCATGCTCTTGGGGTTTTTCTATTCTTACATGTGAGTACCCACATTGTTATTTTGTACACATATTAAGTGGTGTTGAACCTTAAGATTAGGGCGTTTTCAAACCTTTGTGATTCCATGCTCCTTTGCACCTTTTCTCACATGAAATTTTCCATTAATCACTCTCCAAACTATTTAAGTGATTTGCAGGCACATTGACACCTCTCTTCATGATTTTAGGGATCAACATGCATGCAACTCATAATTGTTAAGAATACTATGTTTGAAGTTCCATATTTTTTTGCAATTTTGTCATTGTAGTTCAATCTCTTGATTCTATTGAAAATTGTACAATGTATTTTTGTTGTCATACCAACAAGGGAGAGATATTAAATAAGACTAATTTCATAAATTGTCCACTTGATCATTGTAGATAAATGATATGATGCCAACTCCTTCAAATCCATCATGCCCCTTTAGATATTTGATCCCATGTAAGGTATTAAATCCACATAATGGTTGTATTATCTAATCACAACATTAATAAAACCATTGTCAATTGTTTTCACGAATTTATGTGTTCTTATGTAAGTCACCAAAAACATTAATGTTATTGTAACACCCTATTTCCCCCCATGATTGTAATTATGCTAAGACTTCATGTAGTGTATCATGAAGCATGTAATTATGTTATGATTAAGAAAACACGAGACAATTGGTTGAGAAGGAAAAAGCCTCGAGTACTATCCATGATACCACAAGTGGGACTGGTGAGGGGGAACTAAGAGGTTTCAATGAATAAAATAGGAAGCTTGCTCAACATTCCAATATACACCTGCAAAATTGAATACACCACCTACCAACGTACATGAACTGCATAAAGCCATGTGACCAATTACGGAGATCAGGATTGATGGTTGAAGTAGTTATAACTGCTAACAAACCTGGTGCTTGAATAAGCAAAGAGTCAACTGAAACCTAACAGGAGGACCTACTTGGATTACCTCTTCGAACTCAAGACCCTGACTGGAGGGTTACATTTGATAGAAAACCAGGGGAATCCCATGGAATGGGTGGAAGAAGAGACCAAAGGTGGAAAACATGACACCAATTTTAGAGGAAGAATTTGAGAGTGGATTGGATAGTCGCAACAAGGAGAAAAGAAATAGAGAGAACCAATGTGCAAGTGCCAAATAAATGGATTCTCATAGAGATCCATTGTGGATAGAGTGAGTGGTAGACTCACAAATAGATAGTGCGATTACTGGAGAGACTCTTGCACACAGTTCTGAGTAACATAATGGTTGGGAAGGTTTCCTTGAGGAAGACAAGAAGCTTTCCCAAGGAAAATTAATGGTCACTTGGAACAAAGAAGACCCATATCCAGATTGGAGTAGTAGAGGGTTGTGACTTGGTATCTACTAGAAATAAACCGGAACTTGTAAGGGGAGGTCATCGAGGAACTGTGTAGTAGAGAAGGGACACCCTGGTGCATATGAAATCCAGTTGGGAAGGTGCTTGATAAACCAGTGGAGGTCTTGAGCTCAGTGGGAAGAGGGAAACTTCTGTTGTTGCCAACATAGTGAAGGAGAGTAAACTTCCTGAACCATTTTCTCAATTTCATAGTTAGATGAGTTAGTCCCCTGGTGGTATCATGGCTTGGCATGGGGGTGACATGCCGTAGAAAGACATACTACAACATAGTCTATGGTTGGGAAGAAATGTTTCCTTTCTTTGTTAGTTGGCTAATTGCGATTCTTCACTATATGTGTGTGTGTGTGCGTGTGCGTGTGATTAAATGAAAGAATGGTTGAATTCTTGAGTAAAATGGATCGTGTATGATTCTTTTCACTAACAAACAAGATAAATATGAATGATTAAGAAATGACATTAACATTGGGCATGACCCTGAGAAACTGCAAGCCTTTGAATGGAAATCTTTCAAAATATGAATTTTCCTTAGAAGAATGGTAGCAAAGTTCCCTTGACCTTCTGGTGAGATACTTTGTGGTTGTAAGAACCCTCCTTTTGCCTAGAAAGTCCTATTTTGAAATGAAAAGTTTGCAGGATGCAAATCTTCTACTGGGACAAAGCATGTATGCCTTGGTCGGTTACAACGTGAAGGTGAGGACCTAGAGAGTCTAGTAAAACCTTAGTAAATGAGCCGAAAGAGACCTTGAACGATTAAGTCTAGAATCAGATTGTTATTCTGAAGAGAACTCTGTTGGAATACTGAGAGGGGGGGTGAATTAGTATGAGCACTTTATACCACTTTTAATCACAACATATATTATTTCACTTTATCAACAATTTTCAACAATTTATCATCAATGTATCATCTATGATTGCATTCAATATATATATCATAAGAATGTAGTCATAATCAACATCACAACAACATCACATCAAGAACACATTACACCAATATTTACGTGGAAACCCAAATGTGAGAAAACCAAAAAATGCTTTCTTATATATATCAAGAATTCATTCATAGACAACAACAACTTCCCAATTCTACAACTACAACTACAACTGGAAGGAGGTTATAACCCCCTATTTACAAGCTCCAACATGAAGGAAGCTACAACTCTCTGAATTCTCTGGCTCTAACCAGAAGGAGGATACAACTCCCTGCGTTCTCCGGCTCCAACTGAAAGGTGGCTACAACCACCTAGTTTTTAGGCTCCAACCTGAAGGAAGCTCCAAATCCCTGATTCTCTGACTCTAATCGGAAGGAGGATACAAGCCCCTTTCCTTGACCTATCCTGATGCCCTGAAGTATACGTGTAGACTAATTGTCACTACCACAATTACTGTCACTACCACTGTCTTTGCCACTGTCACTACAACTATCACATCAACCTGTAACCTGTCAACTTGTCACTATATCCAATCTGTCACTGTCACCAATACTCAACCAGATCCTCTCACATGGATCATACACCAAAGACACATCTAAACTATATGTCCAACATCACAAACACATGCCTCTACCAAAAATGTACCAAGATCACCAATATACCATCACAAGACACGTGTCTCAACCATGTACCAAATCATTTACCAAACCAAGCATCAAACATGTACCACAACTTGTACCACAACAAGTGCATCAAGCATGCACCAACACCTATACCATACCATGTGCCAACCATTCACATTAACCATGTACATCAACCTGTACCATAACCATGTACATCAACATGTAACACAACCAATGCATCAACCATGCACCAAACCTCCACCAATATCCAAATATCACAAGATGTGCCTCAAGCACTATGCCAACATCAAGTGTCCAACATGCACCTCAATCATGTACCTCAAATCATGTGCCTCAACCATATACCATATCACTCATGATATGGCTCAATCATGCCATACACCATAACATCATCATGTAACCCTAAAAATATTCATATAAACATACCTGTAACTCTGTAACAGACCTAGTGTATGTGATCATAGACCTACATACCTTCCTCAACTTCAACAACAAGAGAATAACATCTTCATCAATCTTTACCTTAGTCTCACAGGACTAGTTTTTGGATTAGTCACAAACCCTAACTTTAAACAAGCATAACTCCGTACCTGTAATGAATAAAGGTATAAAAATTCTACAAAATATTCTTCAATATATTCTCGACAATTCCTCCAAGTTTCACTTCTTGGAACCTCCTAGAAAAAGAGTTATAGTAAAGATGGCAGACCTTGCTGAATTCTAGATTATTCTAGAGAGAAAAATTGTAGAGCATGCCACACACAAAATATTTGATATCTAGATCTGAAAATCACACAAAACATACTGCAGAATGTACTCTATCCAATGCATTTGGTCTCACTAATTTTGGATCTTTTATGAATAAGTTATAACCTTTTTACCCAAAACACCTGTTTGAGACTAGTTCTAGGACTAGACAAACACCTTATCTTCCACATAGTGTATCTCCCAAAATACAACGATAAAGAAGTTGGAATTTATACCACAGGTACTTTGATATGCCATATCAATATCCTCTAAGTTTCTCTATTTGAATCATTCTAGAAATTTTTTTATAGCGAAAATGGTAAGATGACCTGTAAATAAAATACCTTAGAACACATCCTCACAAGACTTCATCCCCCCTTGCAATTTCGACCTTTACTTCATCTTCCCTCTAAAAAATGCCTTAGATATCCTTTGTTACCTCAGATAAGAATCACTTGAGAGACTTCTTGAGGTGTATTTATACTTTTTCTAAGTAACCTCTTTCCTTAACTTTAGGGCTTCTTGAAATTTCTTGTTACAACCACTTTTCCCTTTCATTAAAGACTTGTAACCAACTAGGGGCTTCTTGACCATTCTTCAGAGCTTCCGACTTCACAAAACCATATCTCCCTAACCGTGAGGAACCATGTGGTGTTACACATATCACCAAAAACACCACGATGAGTACTATCCATATATGAGTGTCTTACCTGAATTTAAACTATCCTTTATGTCCAAAAAACTCATTCAACTTTAGGTACCATAACCAAACCTTTGAGGCTTCATGTAGACTTCATCAAATGTATCCATCACATATGTTAAAAAAAACTAACTCACAACCAACTGTGCAACGATCTCGTCCACATCTCTGGGGCTTCTGGACTTCTCCAAGGGTTGACATCAATCTCTAAGGGTTGACATCAATCTCCAAGGTCACTCTCCAAGGGTTGAAATAAATGACAACCAATTGTCCAAACCAACTTTCCAACAAACTCATGTTTTGAGTCGGAATGATTCACAACCATTGATCTGGAGGAGAGGAAAGATACTGACCATTGGTCGGATGGTGAAACCATCAAAGTGACCAAGTATAAGGTTGCAATGGGATTCTAATGGGGGAGACTTTGAGTCAATGAGAGTCGTTGATCTATTAGAGGGTGATGTGATGAAACATGGGCCGTCAATGTAGAGTGTTAGTGGTGTAAAAATATTGGAAGGAGGATGGTTGAAAGCCTAAAGGATGGTTTGCCAGAGAGTCTGACGACCGTATATCTATTGAAATGTGTTTCGATGGATCGCAACCATTAGATCTAGTACAAACTATTTTGGGGAGGAAGACCTCGATGCCGTTAACTTTCATACAATTGTGAGACTCTGAGATAATCTTATCCATCAGATGAGGTGTAACGAGGATTGTCAGATCCATCGGAAGGACCTGTTAGAGAGTGCTCGTCAGAATGGTCTATGATACTCAGAGTGGATGCACTCCGATGGCGAAGGACTTCGAGAGAGAACCTGAACCATGGATTACAAGTGGATGCGTGATATAATCTCAACCATTGATATGTCGTGGGTCCCACTTATTCATGCAAGGAAAGGGTGACGAGGTGGGTGATAGCCGTCGAGTGGTTAGAGGCACCAAAGCGATTGAGGCCATTGGAATCCGAGTCCAAGGGCCGTTGGATCTATATGAGTGATCCATTAGAGAGAAGCCATCCAAATGATATTTTAACCTTGTAACCTGATGTTTGATGGAAATGAGTCTGAATCGTTGTCGATCGTTGATCTGGTGGTGAGGAGTAATTTTAGCCGTTCGATTGGGGATGTACAAGTGTATGGTTGTGCAAGAAATTCCTTAGAGGGATTTCAATTGTGTTTGAGAGTCGGACAAGTAATATCTAACAAAGTGAATACTGTGATAAGAGAAGTCTTCACTCAACTAGTGATGAATCAGAACTAGGGAGAACAAGCCCGAAGGACTTAGTTAAGAGAAAGACGAAAATTAACATCCCACCAACCTAAGAAGGTTAGGGGGTCGAGTGTGTTATAATTATTAATTTCTAAAGTTATTACAATATATAAGCATATGAGGAGCTTCATGTGTATCAAATACAAATATTTTATTTCAAAATCATGATAAGACTTAGTCCCTAATTTCCTTGTGTACTTAACGACTCTATGCTATAATTATAATTTACTGTCTTCATCATTTCTTTTTGTATCTTTCATGTCTCTTTGTAATTAATTCACAGGTGACTTGTTTAAACCCAATATCTCACCTAAATGTGTATATTATAGGTGTAAACCAATGACACTTTGTCTAAGATGATCACTAGTTTCCACCAATATTTACTTCTATATATAGCTAATACATCACAACATAGAGTGTCCATATGTAGACATTATGACAATATCCTTTTCACTTGTGTGCTTGTGCTCTTGGGGTTTTTCTATTCTTACATGTAAGTACCCACATTGTTGTTTTGTACACATATTAAGTGATATTGAGCCTTAAGATGAGGATGTTTTCAAATATTTGTGATTCCATGCTCCTTTGGACCTTTTCTTAAATGAAATTTTCCATTAATCTCTCTCCAAGTAAGTGATTTGTAGGCACATTGACACCTCTCTTCATGATTTTAGGCAATTGAAGTGCATGTAACTTATTATTGTTAAGACTATTATGTGAGAAGTTCCATAGTTTTTTGCATTTTTGTCATCATAACTCAATCTCTTGATTCTCTTGAAAAATCTACAATGTATGCTTGTTGTCATATCAACAAGGGAGAGAGATTAAGTAATCTTGATTTTATAAATTGTCCACTTAATCTTTGCAAAGAAATGGTCTCATATCATCTCTTGCAAATCCATCATACCCCTTTAGATATTTGATTCCAGGTATTAAATCAACATTACGGTAATCACACCATTAAGCAAACCATTGTCCATTGTTTTCATGAAGTTATGGGTTCTTATGTAAGTTCCCAAAAATATCAATGTTATTAATAGCTAAAGTTATTACAATCTATAAGCCTATGAGGAAATTCATGTGTATCCAATACAAATATTTTATTTTGAACTTGTGATGAGACTTGGTCCCTACGTTCCCAGTGTAATTAATCCCTCCATGTTGTAATTATATTTTACACTTTTCACCATGTATATTATATTTTTAACATCTCTTGTAAGTAATTCATAGGTGACTTATTTTTTTCAATA
Organism: Picea sitchensis; assembly: GCA_010110895.2. Lineage (NCBI taxonomy): Eukaryota > Viridiplantae > Streptophyta > Pinopsida > Pinales > Pinaceae > Picea > Picea sitchensis. Next base: position 131,441 of record SNQJ01S0008483.1, on the reverse strand, counting down.
GAAAAATTCCATCAAATTATATTATATAATTTTTAAAACAAAATCTGAGAAAAATCAACGGCTGACCAAGCCAAATAGTCCGTGTCTGATCCAAAACTTCCCCAGATAAATGAAGGGAATCATTGTCTTAACTGACCAAGCCTTCGAGTGGAGAGAGAAAACCTCTCACTGAAAATAATACAAACATGAACATGCAAAAACAAATTCCAGGTTCCTTCTCAAGAGATAATAATCAGTCCCTGAAACAAAGTGATGACAAGATTCTACCCAATTAGAAGATATCTTCAAAGAGAGTAGGCCCTGCTTTCTCTCCATCCCAAGTGTAGTATGTCATCCTTCCTTTTACTGATGTTAATGCTAACTTGGACATTTGATCGGCAATTTTATTTGTTTCTCTGAAAATGTGATGCAATTGTATACTTTGGAAGGTTTGAATTGGCTCTTCAATGCATCTCTTCCATGCTTCAATGCTGATTGCCTGAAGCCTCCCTTTCTGATCCAACCAATATATTATAACCTTTGAATCCCCCAATACTTGAATACAAGTATGGTCCAACATTTTGGCGAGAGTAAGAGTACCCCAGGCTCCTAGCAGTTCCTCTTTTGTGTTTCTCCCCTTGCCACAATTTAAAAACCAATGGAAGACTTGAGAAGTTGTGCAAATAATAGTACCTCCCATGCCACAGTTTGATCCACCTGCAATTGCAACTCCATTGAAATATGCTACATATTATCCATCTTTTATCAAAATAGGTTTCTGTCTTAGTGTTGAATTTATCCTATCAAGAGTAGTGACATTAAAAGCACCAATAACCTTAAAGCAAACAACTCAGTTCGAGGGCGAATGTCCTTCAAAAAGAGCCTTATTGCGTTCTTTCCATAAGAACCAACAGATAATCATTAGAATGCATTTAGAAACTTGGCTATTCAACAACCAGTTATTCATACACTCGTTCAGGGAGGTACCTACCCACTGATGAGTGAACTTTAGTGTATGTGCACATTTAGCCCACGCTGACCGGGTGAAATCACAAGTGATGAACAAGTGATTTAGATTTTCTTCTCTCTGATTGCAAAGACAACAAACACTTGGTCCCACCCACCTTTTCCTCTGCAGTTTATCCCACGTTAAAATCTTATTTTTTCAAGCAAGCCAAAAAAAAAGAATCATCTTAAGAGGTAATGGCCACTTCCATATGTTTTTCTTCCAACCGCTCCACGTTGGGATCTCTTTCAATGAGAAAATCGCATCATATGTGTTTTTGACTGATAATTCTCCTTTGTTATATATACCCGTTCAAACCAGTGTGTCTATCTCATTTATCTGAAGTGCAATGCCAACTCCCTTAATCTCCCTAACATATCTGTTCCAATCATCTGCAAGTGTCCCTATCAAACCCAATTCCGTGCTGCTCTTCCACCTCTCGGCTGTCGAGATCAGATTATTAACTTCTTCAGCGTTTGCAAGAACAATAATCTTCTTTTGAAGTAAGTGGTATAAAGTCTCATTCAAGAGGAGAGAATTATCACCTAACCCCAAAATCATGTCCCTCCCTATTAAAATCAAGGACCCCGCTCCTGGTTTCCAACTAATCCAATGGAGAATAAAAGGAATGGTTTGCACCAGGTTTGACCAAATCCTTGAGGCAGACTTTGTTTCATGAGAAGGCTTCCTAAGACATTTGATGAGCAAGGTGTTCTGTAGATATTTACTCATCATGGTTTAATAATATCCACAAAGTATTTGTATTAAGAGCTTTATTGAAAATTTGGAGGTTTCGAAAACCCCACCGCCCTAGCTTTTTCGGTTTGGATAAAGTTTCCCAACGACAAAGGTGAAAGTGCTGGGATTCAGAGTGACCATTCCACAAGAACTGGAACATCACTTTCTTGATTCTACTGAGAATTGAAAGAGGTAGGGCCTCCATAGACATCCATAAAACTAGCTGTGCTTCTAACACTGCTTTAACCAAAATGTATCTTCCACCCAATGACAACTAACGATTGCACCAAAAGCCCACCTGCTTTAATAGTTTTGCAATTAACCAATCCTAGTCACTTGTGCGTTGTGATCCTATCTTCAGCATGTTACCCAAGTATCTAAAACCACAAGAAAGTGGAGTGAAAGAGAAAGGGAGAATTAATTTGAGTGGATCTAACTCAGTCTCTGTGGTTCCTTAAAAAAGCACAGATGTTTTCCGATGGTTCAATGACACTCCCAAAGCTTTGCAAAAAAGGCCAATAATCCTACTTATCTCGGTCTAATCAGTGACATAGGCCTTAGACATAATAATTACATTGTCCACAAATAGTATATGCAAAATATTAATCATCCTCGAGACTTTTATACCTGAAACTACTCCTCTCGCCAGACTGTCTTTCGACAATAAACTGAGGCCTTCCATCACCAAGATGAAGAGCAATGGTGATAGTGGGCATCCTTGCCTTACCCCTCTGTCGCTTCTGAAGAAATCCGTAGCCTCCTCGTTTATTAAAACCGCAAAGTAAGAGGAATTCAGGCAAGACATTATCCAATTTGTCAAATCTAGGCCAGCTCCAACTTTTAGTAAAATCAGCCTCAAGAAATCCCTTTCAATACTATCATATGCTTTCATAAGATCCAGCTTTAAAACCAATGCTTTCAGTTTTTTCTTCTTTATGCTGTGTAGACTCTCATGAACCATACCAATGGCATCTTGAATGCATCTGCCCTTTAAAAACCCCATCTGTTCCAAATATAGTGTCTTCTATAGGAAAGGTTTTATCCTATTGGCAATAATTTTGGATATTATTTTATAGCAAAGATTGCAAAGAGAGATAGGACAAAAATCGCCAAAGGTGGAGGGGTTGTTTGATTTTGGTATTAAGGTCAGGAAGGTAGAATTTAAGCCTCCCTCAATAGCTCCTGATCTTCGGGATTCTTCTACCATAGCTAGGATATCCTCATCCATGAGATCAAAGAAAGAAGTAAAAAGTTCGACAGTCCATCCATCTGGACCTGGACTTTTGTCTTTTTGAAACAATAACATGACCTCTTTAACTTCCTCTAGTGTAACTTGTTGAAAGAAAGACTCTGCCTCCTCTTCAGTAAAAATCCGTGGGTAGTGTTCAAGAATCTGACATTGTTCTGTTAAATTCTGAACAATTGGCTCTTTATAGCAATCCTTAAAATAGTTGACAACAACTTCCTTTAAAGACTTTTGATCATTGATAGTTTTCCCCAGGGTGTTATCAATTTTCCAAATGTGATTTTTGATTCTGTTGTAGCTTGCATAGTTATGAAAATATTTGGAATTTTTGTCACCACTTTCAAGCCATAATGCCCTGCTACACAGTCTCCATTGTTCCTCTTCCTCTCTTAGAATCTTATTTATGATATTTTCAAAATGCCGGAGTTGTAAAGAGTCTGAGAGATCAGTCAAATCTTCTTCCAGTTTATGATTTAAAACTTTCATATCATATTCTAGATCAAGGAACTTACCCTTTCTTCTTAACAATAGCTCTTTGTGCTAAGCTTTAGTACGAAATTTTAGTTCCTTAAGTTTCCACAATAATCTTTTCTGTTTACCTCTTTCTGTCAAAAATATCGGTTCATTCCACAAACTTATGACAATATTCACAAATTACGGGTTCTTAATCCATTGAGGATTAAACTTAAAAGGATATGTTTTATAAACAGAAGGTAAATTGAGCTACAAACATACCGGCGCATGGTATGAAATGAAGGGGAATTCAACCCAAGATCGATATAATCCCGTGTCAAGTAATAGATCTTCGACAACCATGAATCTGTCTAACCTCCTCGCAACCACATCTTGACCTGTACGTCCATTTCTCCAAGTCGACACCAACTTATCAGGTTTAATGTCAATCAACTTGTGAGAAGAGAAGATTGACCTGTATAAATCCTCTAAAAGATCAGACCCCAGAAGCCCCCCCCAGTTTTCATCAGCTGATAGTATAATGTTAAAATCTCCAACCACTATAAGATTTTTGATGGTTAAAATACCACTGTCAACCATCGCTTTCCAAAAATGTTTCCTATCCTTATAGGGACCATAAGTATTCAACAAAGCTATGTCCCTATTTTGGACTAAGCTCCTTCCAGTTAATAATATACCACCCATCGTGAGATAAGAATCAAATGCAAATAGTAAGGGATCCCAAGTAGTTAGTAGACCTCTAGAGGTACCTAAAGAGCTGACAAAACTCGATATCCAAGTCGGACATAAGAGATGGATAAAATCTCTAGCTCTCTGCTCATTAACCAAGGTCTCTTGTAGTAAAATAATATCCGGATATATGTGTTCCAACAGTCGGTGAAAAGAGGCAACTTTGAGGGTGCCTCATGTCCCTCTAAGATTTAGGGATAGAACTAACATTACTTGGCCCTCACAAGGGCTTTCAATGCTCTAAGAGGCCCTGTGCCAGTATTGGATGACACAGAATCATCAGAGAGAGAAGAGGTTTGTGCCAACTTCTTTCTACCACTACGATTTTTAAGAGGTGGAATTTCCATACCTAGTCCCCTTGACCAGGAAAATTACTTACCAATCCTTGACGGGGAACGTTTAGAAGAGGAATCCTCCATTTGCGGTGTACCAATAGCCTTTCCTCTGTAGATAGATAACTTAACAACTTCAATGTTATCTTTTAAGAAAGGTACCAAGGACTCGACAACATGGTTGAGAGAGGAGTCACTCTCCTCCGACTCTCTGATTTTAGGACACCATTTTGAGTCTAAAATGTTAGTCGAGGGGAGAGGGTGGATTTCGGAAAGTTCCGGTGGATTTAAGCCAACAGGGGGAAGAGAAGGTGCAGGGTTGCTCGGTCTTCTCACATGAACAACTTTTTGTATAGAGTGTGGAGGGCTAGAGGAGATGTAAACATGATCAAGTAGTTGGATAGAGTGTGGAAGGTTGGAGGAGATGAAAGTAGTAGATGAGTTTATAATAGGATCAATAGTGGAGTCGACAGGCCTAACCAACTCAGTAAAAGAAGCCAAAGGTGACTGTAAAACATTAGGGTGACTTGGTCAAACTTTATCTCTCACCTAAATATGCATATTATAGTGCAAATAGGTCACACTTGGTTTAAGATGATCACTAATTTCCACCAGCTATGTACTTATATATATATAGCTAATGCAACATAAAGTGTACATATGTAGACATTACAACAACATCCTTTTCACTTGTGTGCTTGTGCTCTTGGGTTTTTTCTATTCTTACATGTGAGTACCCACATTATTGTTTTGCACACATATTAAGTGGTATTGAGCCTTAAGATTGGGGCATTTTCAAAGCTTTATGATTCCAACTTCTTTGCACCCTTTCTTAAATGATTTTTCCATTAATATCTCTCCAAGTCATTTAAGTGATTTGTAGGTAGATTGACACATCTCTTCATGATTTTATGGAATTGACGAGCATGCAACTTATTATTGAGTACTATGTCTAAAGTTCCATATTATTTTGCATTTTTGTCATCATATCTCGATCTCTTGATTCTCTTGAAAATTCTACAATGTATGTTTGTTGTTGTACCAACAAGGGAGAGAGATTAAATAAGATTGAATTCATAAATTGTCCACTTGATCATTGCAGAGAAATGATCTCATATCAATCCCGACAAATCCATCATACCCCATTAGAACTCCATCATACCCCATTAGATATTTTATTCCATACAAGGTATTAAATCAAAATTATGGTTGTATTATCTAATCACATTGTTAAGTAAACCATTGTCCATTGTTTTCACAAAGTTAAGGGTTGTTATGTAAGTCACCAAAAATATCAAGATTATAAATTGCTAAAGTTTTTATGATCTATAAACCTATGAGGAGCTTCGTGTGTATCCAATACAAATATTTTATTTTGAACTTGTGATGAGACTTAGTCCTTGAGTTCTTAACATACTTAACGACTCCGTGTTATAATTATATTTTACAATTTTCATCGTGTCTTTTGTATTTTTCACATATCTTTGTAAGTAATTCATACATGATTTGGTAAAACTTTATCTCTCACCTAAATAWGGATATTATAAGTGTAAATTGATTACACTCTATAAAATGATCACTAATTTCCACTAATTGTGTACTTATATATAGCTAATACAACATAGAGTGTACATACCTGGACATTACAACAATATCCTTTTCACTTCCGTGCTTGTGCTCTTGGTTTTTTTATGTTCTTACATGTGAGTACCCACATTGTTGTTTTGTACACATATTAAGTGGTATTGAGCCTCGAGATCAAGGCCTTTTCAAAGCTTTGTGATCCCATGTCCCTTTGGACCTTTTCTTACTTAGAATTTTCCATTAATCTCTCTCCATGCCATTTAAGTGATTTATAGGCGTATAAACACCTCTCTTCTCTTCATCATTTTAGCGACTTGACATGCATGTAACTCATGATTGTTAATACTACTATGTGTGAGGTTCCATATTTTTTGCATTTTTGCCATCATAGTTTGATCTCCTATTCTCTTGGAAATTCTACAATCTCTATTTGTTGTCATACCAACAAGGGAGAGAGATTAAATAAGCTTAGATGACATAAATTGTCTACTTAATCGTTGTAGAGAAATGATCTCATATCAATTTTGGAAATATGTATTACCCATTTAGATATTTGATCCCTTGTAAGGTATTAAATCAACATTATGGTTATATTATCTAATCACACTGTTAAGCAAAACACCGCCAATTTTTTTTACACGAAGTTATGGGTTCTTCTGTAAATCACCAAAAATATTAATGTTATTAATTGCTAAAGTTATTAGAATCTATAATCCTACGAGGAGCTTCATGTGTATCAATACAAATCTTTTATTTTGAACTTGCAATGAGACTTAGTCCCTAAATTCCTATAAATTGTCCACTTAATCGTTGCAGAGAAATGATCTCATATCAATTCCTGGAAATATGTATTACCCATTTAGATATTTGATCCCTTGCAAGGTATTAAATCAACATTATGGTTGTATTATCTAATCACACTGTTAAGCAAAACATCGCCAATTTTTTTTCCACGAAGTTATGGGTTCTTCTGTAAATCACCAAAAATATTAATGTTATTAATTGCTAAAGTTATTAGAATCTATAATCCTACGAGAAGCTTCATGTGTATCCAATACAAATCTTTTATTTTGAACTTGCAATGAGACTTAGTCCCTAAATTCCTAGTGTACTTAGTAACTTTGCGTTATAATTATATTTTACACTTTTCAACACATCTTTTGTATTTTTCACATCTTTTT
>SNQJ01S0008483.1:92100-111629 GCA_010110895.2 Picea sitchensis | reverse complement strand
CGATCTTAGGAACGTGGTTGGTCTTCAACCCAAAGTTGGAGTTTCTCCATTCTTGATTCACCTTCCTTGTGTCCTCATCATGAATTTAATGGGATACATTTTCACTTTTAGGTGTCCTCTCTATTAGGAAGTTTTTCAATCCTTCCATGATCTCCCCTTTTAAACCATCCATCTTAGTATTTATTGCCTCAAACTTAGCTTCCGTTGAATCCATCATCTCTTGTTACTATCTTGTTTTGTAAATCATTTATGTCCCTACGCATTTCTTCACCTTCATAAAGAGTCCATGTAGGATTGTCTGGAGGCTTATTTGGTGTAGAAGTTCCCTTTTTGGGTGGCATGTTGGCCAGGTATCACTTTTGAACCTTGATTTTGAGGTGGTTCTTCTAGACAATTTTTCTTCTGCTGTATCTCCAAAGTTTCAGCCCTTCTGGGTATGAAACTTTCTTTTTTGTAGTTCTCTGATATTTCTTCTCTGCAATGCCATAGGTCTGATCAAAATTGGATGTGCCAAATGGAATTTACGGTAACTTCCCCACAACTTTCTGATTTTTGGCCTTTCTAGGAGATCTCACTTGTATAGTGTGCCCCACACAAAATAATTGATATAAAATTCTGAAACTTGTACCAGAAATACTAAAGACTGTCTGCTATCCAATGAAACCAGTCTCACTCAATTTGGATACTCGAGGAAGAATTTATGATTGTTTTACCTGGAACACCTTCTTGAGACTAGTCAATAGGACTAGTTAGATACCCTATCTTGCACAGGGTGTATATAAAAATGTACGGTGACCCAGAATCTAAATTTTTTACCACAGATACCTTGCTAATTTATGTAAATATCCTCCAAAATTTAGTGTCTGAAACATTACAAAATTTTGTTTATAGCGAAAATTCCACAATGACTCAGTTCAGGATGATTCCAGAACCCTATCTTGCATAGGATGTATCTCCAAAAGTATAAGGTATCAGGAGCTGAAATTGTAACCCAACGTACCTTGCTCCATATAATAAATAGCTTCCAAGCCATTCCTTATGACACGTTGTAGAAAAAAAGTTATAGCGAAAATTCCAAGGTGTCTCAGATGTGGCAGCAAAACCCCAAGACCTTGAGCTCTGATACCATATGTTAAGAACCAGATATCAATATAGCATAGAAAAACCTCAGAATAAGTACTGAACGCCTTGAAAAAGAGAGAAATTCAAATAATAAGCCTCTTCAAGGGGGGAACCTCCTTATGCCCACATAAATGTACAATTACAAGATGATTCCAAATGAAAATGTCTCCTTGGTATATATAGGAGACTAGGAGGTATAATTACAACTAATGGAATAAAGCCAACATAAATAAAATAAAATTACTAATCTAATATGCCCCAATTAAGGGGTAATGAGCCACTATTTAGGGCTTAACACTATATGACTCCCATAGGCTATAGTCAACAAGGAAAAAAGGGAGTCAAGTAGGTGTCACTAGGTAAAAATATCATCAAACCCTAAAATTGACATTAAATAAACTAAACAAATTATATTTAATGGAATTGGAGGGAAAATAAAGTGAAGATTTGATTTGGTCAAAATGGGGGACAGATCTAGAAGATCCAAAGGAGGGATAAATAGAGGAGCAACCCTTTTGCTTGGAATTATGTTTTGATATTTTATTGAGTGCTCTTTTAGCCAACGTTTTCATTGGGGTTTTGGGAAAAACCCTTCCATTGCAGGTTTAGTTTCGGTGGTGCAATATCCACCCTAGATAGACAAGAGGGGGATTCATTGTGGTGCTTGTTTTTGTTTAGAGGAGAATTTGAAGTCAAGATGAGCTCGTGAAAGGGGTTTACGAAAAATTTGTGAGGAAGTTGATCATTAGGGCTGCATGTGCAGGAGGGTTTCACACACCTAGAAAAAGAGGGGTCCACGCGGGTTGAACTAGGGTCATCCCGCGAGGCCTCACTAGAAACCTCACAGACATCCCGCAAGGACCCCTGTGAATCCAGGTTTTGCAGTAGCTTGCTAGATTAGGTCTGGGAAGGAGTCTTAAGAAATTGTAGGATCGATCATTGAGAAAACGTCACCTGAGCAAAGAAGAGGAAGGATTGAAGAGCCTTGGGTTACATATCTTGGCATATTTCCAAGTTCTAATTGGGAAATTTGTGGCTAATTGGTTCCATTATTCCTAATTGGTCTAATTGGGAAATTTGTGGCTAATTGATTGTTTAATTGGTCAATTGGGGTGATTGGGGAAACTTGGGTGATTAGGAAAATTAGGCAATATTGGGAAATTGGGTGATTAGGAAAATTAAGCAATATTGGGAAATTGGGGATATTTGGTGCAATTAAGAAAATTGGGGAAATTATTCTTAACTTCGTTGATTGAGTAATTTTGGCTAGTTGTGTGAGTAATTAGGTAATCAAAGAAACTGAATTGATTAGAAAAATTGGGGCAATTTCAGTAATGGGGGCTCAAACCAACTGAAAAATTAGGGTTGAATGAGGCCTGTTGAGTGGTTGAATGATTGGGACAATTTGGAAAAATTGTCAATTGGGGGTAATTGGTCTAATAGAAAAATTAGGCAATTGGGGTTGATTGGCCTAATTTGGAAAATCAAGAGATTTTTGTCTAATTTGACTCAATGGGAAATTTTAGCTAATTACTTGCCTAATTTGGGAATCAGGGAAATTTCATTGATTTGGAAAACTAGGGCATTTAGAATAATTAGGGAAATTAGGTAAATTAGGGAAAAAAGTTCTAATTGGGAAATTGGGGTAGTTCAGACAAATAAAGCAATTGGGGTAATTGGGAAAAAATGGGCAATTGGGGCTAATTGGTTTTATTGGGAAAATGGGCAAATGGGCTAATTGGGCTAATTTGGCAAGTTCAAGTAGTTGTGCTTAATTGTTCTAATTGAGAAATTTCGATCGAAGTGCTTGTTTATGCTTGCAATTAGGGAAATTGGGTTAGTTGGGAAAATTGGGGTAGTTAGGAAAAATGTGGAAAATATTTCTAATTGGGATAATTATGCAATTAGGCATGATTGGGTTCTATTGTGAAACATTAGACAATTGGGGATATTATGCAAAAGGTCAAATTGGGCAATTGTGCATAATTTTGTTGATTGGGTATTTTCAACTAATTTTCTAAGTAATTCAACAATTTGGGAATTTGGGTCGATTGGCAAAATTGGGCAATCATACTAATTGGGTTAGATAGGAAATTAGGCTTGATAGGTATTATTGTGTAATTAGGGCATTTGGGAAAAACTGGGAAATTATGGTTCAATGGTGTAATTGGGAAAAATGAGAAATTAGGGATAATTAGTGTAGTTGGAAAAACTCAGGTGTTTGTGCCTAATTCAATTAATTTCTCAAGTAATTGGAAAATTAGGGAAATTGTGTTAATTAGTAAAACTGATGCAATTAGGGAAATTGGGTAAACTGAGATAAACAGATCCAATTTGGCTAGTTTGGAAATTATGTCTTATTAAGCAATTGGGGCAAATAGGAAAAATTGAGCAATATTTGGGTAAAATTGGGCAATTGGGGCTAATTGATATAATTGGGAAAATTGGGAAAATGTGTCTAATTGGTCTAATTTTTCAAATTGCATCAATTCTACCTAATTGGTCCAATTGGGCAATTTTGAACAATTGCCGATTTAATTGGATGATTACAGAAGTAGGTTAATTGGGGGTGGGGGTTAATTGAACATGATGGATATTGAGGAGGAGTTACTTAATTATTTAGAGGATTATCATGAAGGGATCACCGTCTTCATCCAAGGAAAGACGTATTTAGGTAAGGGCGACAAGGGGGGGAAAATGAAGGGGTCCACATAGGGTCAAGACAATCCTATATTTGAAAAAAGATTCAAATCTCGGGGCAAAGAGCCCAAGGGAAGAGGTACAAAATATTGTGGGGGACTTGATAGTTTTGATAGAAGAATAGATTTTGGTAATACATAAGTCAATGAAGCTATGAAAGTTGGTGGGAAAAATCCAAGAGGGAAAGGACTGAATGATTCATTACATTTGATGTACATGCCCACACAAAGCCCCTTGAAGAAGGATTCTGGAGAGTAGTCAGGTCAAAACATAAAAATGGCAGTGATAGTCTCACATGAGGAAAGTTTTCTAGAGAGATATCTAGGAATTTGACATTTAAAAGGTTGATAGTTGAGAAGCTAATGGAGAGGATTTTGTGGGAAGGATTTTTGGTTTTGGAGATTTGTTATGGATTAATAATTTTGGGGAGTTTGCAATTCTAAATACCTTGAATGATATTTTAGCCAAGAAAGGAAGGAAATATGTTAACTTAAGGTAGAACATGCTAAAACTGGAGAATATATCCTTTTGAACCAAGTCTTTGAGATAGATAAGAAAACCTTGATTGGGAGTTTTTTGGAAAAGACACATCAAAAAGATCTTTGGAGCAATGGATTTAAAAAGTGTGGAGAGATTTCTAGCTTGGATATGCACCTAGTTTCCATGTTTTGGATAGGGTTTGGTTGAAATTTACCTTCATATTAGAGGAGGGTGCGACAAATATATTAGGTGTTTGTTGTTTCTAGAGTTCATCATTTTTTACTCTAAAAAAGTTATCTCCTTACTTTGATCCACAAAGAGAGATGAGATAAACTTGAGTGTATAGGTTAAACACCTCAGATACTTTTGGAACTCTAGTCATCAAATTTTTTGAAGGAAATTGTTGATATTTTAGGATCCTTTAAAGAAATGATTGATAGTTTCAATTGGATCCCTTCATGGAAGGTGGCCAAATTCTAGTCAAAATGGACTTGAAATTTGGTTTACCGAAATCAATCAACATTGGGAGAGGTTGATGAAATTATACCCAACCACTATATTATGTAAGGGTTCCATTTAAGTGTGCTCATTTCCATATTTATGAACATATTGTAGAGGAATATGTGCCCATAAGTTATCCAAAGGTACACCATTAATCCTTGGTACCTCAAAATTATAGGTACCTACCCTCGTCACAGTTATAGATGTTAGAGGAATAACTTGGAAGAGTCCCTAGATTATTGATCTTCCTAGATTAATGATAAGAATGAATCCCCAGATGACGATGGCTTGCATGGAACACATAAGGAAATTATTTTAGACATAGATACAAAGTTCAAACTTTTGGAGAGGATTGTTTAAGGGATTTGGTACAAATCCGAAATTTAGTATAGCATACCATCCATAATCATATGGGTAGACAAAGAGAGTAAACCAAGTGATTGGAGACATGTTGAGAATGTATGTGATGGACACACCATCTAAGTGGGAAGATTACTTGCATTTAGTTGAGTTTTCCTACAATAATGGGTATGAAGAGTCATTGAAGATGATCCCATTTGAAGCTCTGTATGATAGAAAATGCAATACTCCAGTGAGTTGGGACAACCTAGAAGACATAGTGGTACTTGGGATAGAATTGCTCAAGGATATGGAAGACCAGATGGTTAAAATTAAACAAAATTTGAAAGAAACACAAGACCTATAGAAGAGTTATGCAGATAAGAACATGACAACTACATAATTTAAAGTGGGTGAGCATGCATTTTTGAAACTGAAGCCTAAGAAGAGCTCATTGAAGTTGGGAAACTGTACCAATATAGTAGCCAAATTCTGTAGTCCATTTGAAATATTGGACATAATAGGGCCAATTGCATACATGCTTTCGTTTCCTACTTCCATGAATGTGCATAATGTATTTCATGTATCTTTGCTGAAAAAGTATGTGCATGATATTGCCGATATTATTGATTGAAATTTGATTCAGGTGGAGCCTAAAGGAGATTTTCAGGTCCATCCAATGCACATACTAGACAAGAAGGTCAAGGTGCTCCAACATTGAGCTGTAGGATTGGTAAAGATTCAGTGGACTTGTTACGGTCTTGAAGATGCTACATGGGAGCATGATGATGCCATACAAGAATAGTACCTGTAACCTTTTGAATATTTTTGATTGTACATTTGTATATAATGCATTGAGGACAATGCCAAAATAAGGGGGAGGGGAATGTAATACCCCAATTTTGAGTCCCCAGATTAATTGATTAATTATTTTTATTTGTTGAAAGGCTAGAGTGATTCTAAAGTTGAATGGATAGAGAGCCTAGCAAGGTAATACTTTGAATATTGATAATAAAAATGCATTGTTGGCTGCAAGACAGACAATGATAGATATAGGGGGATATAATTCCATGAGAGAGGGGGATAAAGGGGAGAATTTATTTATTATATTTTATTCACCCATCTTGGAATTAGTTGGGAAAAGTGGTTATGTGAGCTTCTTGGGGAAGGCACATGGTGCATTATTACATGTAATTATAAAAACCATGTTTTTGGTCATTTGGGGGTTTTCGTGTTAAGCCCTAGACAAAGCCCCGTGTTATGTATAAAACCCCTTATTAAGCCCTATATATTGAATTATTTCATTTCTAGTGTTTTATTTTTATGTTGGCTAGAACCCTTCATCTCACCCTTTCATTATAATTGTACACTTTGTCTCCTATATAAATAACAAGGAGACCTAGTCTTAGGATCATCTTATCTTATCTCATATTATATTCTGAATTAGATATATTGTAACATGAGGTTTCCCCCTGGAAGTATACTATATTCATTTATTTTTTATTATTTTTAAGCTATTGGATCATAACATTTGGTATCATAGAATCGATCCTAGGGTTTTTTCTTCTCCAAGGAAGTCATCTTAGCATTTTTTCGTTATTTAACATTTTTTTTTAAAATTTTATGGAGAGATTCAAACCAAAAAAATGGGAGTTTATTTAGAATACATATCAAGGTATCTGTGGTACACATTTCCTCTTCTGGGTCATTATAATTTCGGAGATACAATCTATGTAAGATAGGGTTTTTGACTCATCTAGAATTCAGTTTTAAATGAGTCATCTTGGGATTTTTGCTATAATTTTTTTTTCTGGGATTATTCAAACAACTAAAGTTGGATTTTATTTATAATACATATCAAGGTATATTTGGTACAAATTTCAGCTTCCAGGTCATTATAATTTAGGATATATAGGCTATTGAAGATAAGGTTTTTGACTCATCTTGAATTTAGTTTTAAACTAGTCATCTTGGTGTTTTCACTATAACGTTTTTTTTTTTTTGGGAGGTTTCAGATAGTAAAACTTGGTGAATATTGAGGAGATATCTCCCAATATAGGTGGTCAAAATTTGAGATTCAGGTATTAAATATTGGACACATGACATTCTTTACAAGTTCGCTCTTTAGAATAGTCCAAAAATTAACAAGGTTTGGGAAAGTTACCATAACTTTCAGTTGGAACATCAAATTTTTGTCTGACCCATGAAATTTTAGAGAAGACATATTAGAGTACTACTGGCAAAAATTTCAGGTTCAGAAGGGCTGAAATTTCATAAATACATCAGAAGGAAGGTCGGTTAGGAGGACAAACTCCAAATTAAGAGTTTGAATGGTACATAACTTACAATTGACATAAATTTTTATTGGAAGATCTGTTTTTGGTGATTCAAAATTTGTGATAAAGAGGAAAAAGAGGAGAATTATTATTTTCTCACATGTCTCCAAAGGCTCCTCGAAAATTTACTTCACCAACTAAACTTCTAGAGAGATCAACCATGACTCAAGATGAAATCCAAGAGATTTATCACGAGATGGAAAAGAAGATCACTGAAAATAGGGAACAGGTGGAGAAGAAGTTGAATGAAAATAATAATGAAATGAAAACAAGGATGGATGAAAATAAGGAAGAGACGAAAATAAACATGGAAAAAATGGAACATAAGATGGATTAAAATATAAAAATAAATATGGATGAATGGAAAATAAGATGGATATGAAGATGGATGAAAATAAAGAAGAGATACTAAAATACATTAAGGAATTGAAAAATTCCTTGTCTTCCATGATCTTTCATTCTCTATATGACAAACTCCCTAAAGGATATATCAAAATGCAAGGAACTCATGAAAAAAGGTAGTATTCACGTTGAACAACCTGCCAATAATAAGCAATTTTCAAGTGGATTTAACTCTAATAATGGAGTTAATTATGGCGGGGGTCCTAAATTAAACTTTCCCAAGATTGAATTAAATAAGTTTTATGGAGTAGAGGACTTTACCTAGGTGAACCAAATAAAGAAATATTTTGAATTGCATAATATTATGGATGCATGATAAGAAAAGGATTCACATAACAACCTTGAACTTTGAGATGAAACTATATTAATGGTATCAATGGGTAGTTAAAAGGAATCCCCCTCTTTATCATTGTGCTTGGGGTTTATTTACAAGAGACTTAGAAGCATAATATGGGAAAGTGTGGGAATGAGACTACTTCAATCAATTGATAAGAATCAAGCACTTAGGTGATATTGAAGATTATAATTCATAATTTCAGGTATTGGCCACAAGGGTGGATGACATAAGTGATGAAAATTTGTTGGAAGCTTACACAGGTGGATTAAAAGAAGACATTAAACATGACCTTTTCTTAAGATATCCTACAAATATTATGGAAGCCATGCAATTTTCTCATCATATTCAAGCCAAAAATAAGGCTACACACAAGTATACCATTGGAGTATACACATGCACTACAGATGAAGAGCATATAGTTTTGGGGTTCATAAGAAAAGCATACCTAAACCAACAAGGTTGAAACCTCATCAAATGGATGAAAGAAGAGGAAAGGGACTATGTTTCAGTTGTGACAACACATATTATAAGGGGCATAAATGCAGTGAGAAGAAATTATCCTACATAGATAATGAAGAGGTAGACAATCAAGAATTGGAACCATCACAAGATTTAGAGCTAGAAGAGACTACTCCAACGATATTTTGTCATGCATTGGCCGACATCAATACTCCACAAACCCTCAAGATAGAAGGATATATCAAAAATAAAAAAGGTAATAGTGTTGATTGATTATGGTAGTACCCATAACTTCATCAATTACAAATTAACAAAAGATTTCAATTGCTTTGTATATCCAGCACCATAGTTTCAAGTAATGATTGCAAATGGAGGTACCATAAATTGTTCTAGGAAGTACCATAGTATTATGCTCAATATGGTGGAGTATTTATTGGATATTCCCACGATTGCCATCAAAATGGGTGGTGCTAATGTTGTATTAGGGGTCCAATGGTTACAATCATTGGGAACAATGACCCTTAATTTTCAAGATATTTTCATGAGATTTTCCTCAGAAGGAAAGGAAACTGAGCTTAGAGGTATCCAAGGGAAACCCTCTAAAGTGATAATCTCTAACAACATGACAAAATTACTCAAAAAGGGACACCATGGTGTAATTGCATAATTATTCTCACTAGATGTTCAAACATCTATAGCCTTTGCTCTAATGGATATCTAAAAAGTTATCAACAATCATTCCAAGGTATTTGGAGAGATTCCTAAGGGTATTCAACCTACTCAAGATCATGCACATGCTATTCATTTGCATCTAGGAAGTGTACATCCAATCTTCCATGTGTCTTGCTTAAATAAGATATTTAGTGACAAGATCCTAGTTCAAACTATTTTATCAAAGATTGATGGAGAAGTGAAAATCATACTAGAAATAGAAACAATCCTTGAAATAAGGATTACAAAGTTGTGAAATTGAGCAATTACTGATTACCCCATCAAATGGAAGAACCTACCAGTGGAAGAGGTGACATGGGAAGTTGATTTCTTCATGCAGACACACTCACGGTTTTCAAGTGTTGAGGACAACACTTGTTTTAAGGGGAGGGACATGCTAATCCCTAGACAAATCCCCATACAAATCCCCATGTTCCATATAAAACCCCTTATTAAGTCCTATATTTTGAATTATTACATTTGTAGTGTTATATTTGTATGTCGGCTAGAACCCTTCATCACACCCTTTCATTATAATTGTACCCTTTGTATCCTATATAAATAGAAAGAATACCTAGTCTTAGGATCATCTTATCTCATTTCATATTAAATTCTCAATTGGATATATTGTAATGGGAGGTTCCCCCCTTGAAGTGGATTGTGATCATTGAATTTTTATCATTTTTAAGGCGTTGGATCATAACATCACCATTCATTGTTTCTCAAATATTGTTATTCGTTCTCCCTTCATTCTTGCTCTCTCTTTTTCTTAGTTTTGGGCAAGGGAACAAATTGTTGTTGGTAGAGAGCCATGGATTGTTGGCTGTAGGTAAATGTTGATTATTCATGCAAGGAATTGATGCATGTGTGCATGAGAATTTTTGATAGTAGTGAAAGAATTCTCCACAATTGAGAATCCTTGGAGTTTACATCATTCATATTTGTTGACTAGTAACACTAGAGCCTTGGAAACTAGTGGAACAAATTGAGAGACTACATTGCAGACAAGGGGGTTCATTTCTGTGGGTTGTGCAGGTTGAAGGGGAAAGAGAGCTAGTAAACTAGGATTGTTGTGTGGTTGAGAAAATTGTGAGAGATTGATAGCTAACTAGTGTGAAACTTAGAGTCAACCTAGGACCCGTCCTTGCGGATTCATAGCCTCGGATCGGGGGTGGAATGTTGTAGAGAGTTTATGTGAAATAGAGCCTAAGGATGTGTGGAATGTATGACATCTGCAACCAATTGGTGAATGGTTATTTAAAGATACGTTCTCTTTGTGTTTTCTCTGTAATTTATATTTTGTTGTGTATTAATTATCTTTGAGATGTGTTTATAATGTGAATGTTTGTTGTTAATGTTGTGCATGGCATGCTAATCATTTTCTTTATAGTTTAGTTTGTTTCTTGATTACTGCATGTGTGTGTATCATGGTTCTTGAATTATCAATGATATTAGAAATTCAAAATTTTCCCAAGGTGGCGAATTTTGAGGTACCCGAGCAGTGGGGTACGAGGGCACGCCACATTGATGGAAGTGTACTYAACCAATAGATTATTTAATGGTTCCATTTAAATGTGCTCAATGCCATGTCTATGGACATGTTGTAGAGGAATATATGCTAATAAATTATCCAAAGGTTTGTGGAGGAAAAAATCCACATTGCCATCAATCACTTTGGTGGAAAAAACAATATTCAAGGAAATCCCACAGAGTGAAAGGACTTGCCAAAAGTTGAGGGATTGAGTAAAAAATAAGGTTATAAAGAGTGAGTAAATGAGATTGGTCATAACGTTATTCTTTTTGAGAAAAAACATTAAAGAAACACTTGGGGGGAGGATATACCGAAGGCTTTCTTTTAAGGTGTTGCAATAGATCCAATGCTTGCAAATGTGAGTCTAAGGAAGGATGTAATGAAGGAAGATGTAGGTCACTGACAAGGTCTTCTCAAATCCTATTTTTTCTTCCTTACATTGATATATTTTAAAAGTGAGTAACCCTTTGAAGTTTCCTCAAGATCAATGTTCAATGTTAGAGGATATTTATTCTCTAGCATCTAGATATATATCCAAAGGAGGGGGTAAAAATATATCCAAAAAAAGTCTTGAATAGTTATACCTTCTAGAGGATTAAATTTTTTTTTAGAACATCTATACAAGCCCCTTAGTCCTAAACACTATGAAGAAACATGACATGCTATTTCTTGGAGGTGATTTGAAGTTCAGTCTCAAAAGGGCCAAGATTTGAGGGAAATTGCAAGGATTGATTCTATAGCAAGTTTCTTCATACACAAGATAGAGTAGGTAGGGGTTATAGATGTGTAACCAATAACATTAGTGCCTTGAACATGGAGGAACAATTAGACATTGGTAGACTTAGTATCTAAAAGGTCAGATAGGTTCTTAGCATCAAAAGTAGTAATCACCAATGAGGAAAGAATAAGATCATGGGTCGAATTAGACAATCTCCCAATCCTTCTTGAAATGGATAAAGAATAATGAAAACCTCCAAGTCCCTTCAAATTCAACCCTTCATATCTAAGGATGAGGAGTTTAAGGAATTAGTTAAAAATTAATGGAAATGTTTTAATGAGTCACCAAGGGAGACAATGAGTTATCAATTCACCATAGGCTTGAAGAAAGTGAAGTAGGATATATCTATTTGGAATTATAAGAAATTATATAGACCAATATATTTTTGCGGTGGAAATAAAAATTGCTTAGTTTTATAATTACAATGTTGGGAGTATTTATAGAGGAATCCAAAACTAGGCCGAGGAATATGGAAAAATCCAAAAGTGTAATACCCTAGTTTTGATCCCCAGACCAATAATGTATATGTGTACACGATGAAGGGATAAAATCCAAATGATGTAATACATAAAGTGGTACATTGAATGATAATAAAAATACATCACAAACTGCAAAAGGAGAAGGACAAAAGAAAGGTGTCTATGACTCACCTATGACTCCACAAGAGGGAAAAGAAAGGGGTCTTAGGGGGGCCAAATGGGGCTAAAGGAAGATAGCCTAAGTCCTTAACCTTGATTAATTACCATTCCTTAATTCTTGTGATTAGTTCTAAGAGAGGGAAACATGTACTTCCCATGAAGACCCCATGAAGACACGTGGTTTATCATTAGCATGAAATTATACTCCTTGATTTTGGGAACAAAAGGAGAATTGGCATTCATTCTTCATGAAATTTTGTCTAGGGAACTTAAGCTATTGTATGAAGACTGTAATAAAATTAGGGAAAATGGATTCCATGAAACTACGTTGAGATTATTACTATGTGTAAAGGAAATTGTTGTCATTGAGGAAACTTAATTACAATTGATAATCCCTGGAGTCCCCAATAGTTATATTTCTTGGATGATATATGCTGGAGCCATGGAGGGAAGTGGGATAACCTGTGGGACTATGTGGTAGAGAAGGGATCCCATTCCTTGGGTTGTGCAGGATAATGTGGAAAGATATCTAGTGGATTGGGATAGCTGTAAGAGTTTACAGGTTGTGAATTCTTGGAATTGGGCCATGTGAATAGAGCTAGAGCCAATGCTATGTAGATTCATCCTTGTGGATTCATAGCCTCAACTCAGGGGTGGCCTCTATTGTATAGAGATTAAGTGAAATAGAGAGTCGTCCTTCTGCAACTAGTTGGTGGTTAATTCCCATAAAGATAAGTGTTCATGATTTATTTATGGATGTGTTGAATTAATGTTTTTTATGTTATGAATTGGATTAGTTTATAGTTTATTCAATTTTATTTTCATGTTTAATCCCGCATTTATAATTATGGTATCATTATCCATTAAATGATTTAGTTGTGTTGCATAAGCCTTCATTTCCATGTTTGCATGCATTAATTAATTAATAGCACGACAGTGAGGAAATCAGTATCAAAGCAAGACATTGTTGGAAATGGGTGGTTTTTAAGAAATACCCACAACCTCAATAGAAGATAGAGGTTGTGAGGTACATTACAAAGTGGTATCAAAGCTACACATTACAACACTTGGTCTATATGGGACAAAAAACCAGCTTGTATATTAAGACATTACAACTTGCTTGTAAAGTGTTTGGAAAAATGCCTTAAGGAGAATAATTGGGGAAGCATTCCGAATCCAACAATTGTTGGAATGATGACTCAATTTCCTAAATTGATTCCTATTAGAGTATATGGAGGTGTGCTTTGTGTAATTCATGGTTACATAGTTCAATTCAGTGGAGAATTTCATGGTGTGAAATTCCCAAAGGGTGTGTTGATAGAGTTGTATGATAGTATGGAAGCACTACTAAGGAGAATTGATGATATTTCAAGTTCAACTTATGTAAGAATTTGGGGAAAGATCTTAAAATTGACAAAATTTCCCTATATCAGATGATATATAGAGATTTGATCGTCTACAATGGCATCAAATTTGGCAAGTAATGGACTGAAATTTGGTTTGAGGGGTATATTGATGCATAGGGAGGACGATTTAGAGTATCCATGTTTGAAAGATTCATGGTAGCCATGTTCTCTCTCTCTCTCTCCAAGAAAAAATCATACCTTCTATTTCATAAAAGTTGAAAATACATTCCTTAGGTGCCAAGTGCATTTATATAGTAATCAAAATCATTAGTCTCTCTATCTGATTGACATATTATAGACAATTTCATAATTGGAAACAATAACTAACTTATAACCTATTACATACTAGATCATAACAGTAAGGAAAAAATGTTTTTCCATTAGATATCCTGGAGTCAGCAGACTGGCCCACTCATTTAAGCTAAATAAGTAGTTTCCAAGTTGATGAAGAAAATGAATTAAGCAGACCCGAGTTTTGAGGGGTCCTAAATCCATTTGACTCAACACTAGGAACCAAACCCGCCACCGAGGCCCAATTAATCTCTGCAATGTTTAATAATGGAATGGTTCTCCATATTTGTCGATCTGACCAAATAATCGATGAGCTTTACTTAGTGATTGACATTATGTCTTCTTATGAAAATTCCTCCTTCATTTTAAACATTCTCTTTTTGTATTTTCTGTTAATAGACGGGTCTGATAAAATATGGGTACTGGTATAAACCAACTGGGTAAAAGGGGAAATATTAACTACTGAAGATGGATGAACTTGGGATAAACCTTGTGCTCAAGCATGCAACCAAAGATTTTCACACCCGTGACAAGCCTAATACTAATACATCAACTTGCTGGTATTTCAATTATTGATTGAGATAGAATTATCGAAAGAAAACATACATGCAATAAAATGATGGCAAGAAAAATAGTTTCCTTAGCTCTAACCATTAATCACACATTAACACAACGATTTGATTTCCATCATTAGAGACTAGAACTATAAAAATATTGAATCAACTAACTTATCAATAGATTCATAAACTCTTACTCATTACATCATCCATTCATGAGATAAAGTTAGAAGTAATTCCTCCTTAGATCCAATCACACACGCCTTTGATGAAAAAAATAGAAGTTTGTCTCTGGTCCTAAACATGACTTTTCAATTAAGGTAGTTCTGAAATATTTCTTTACAATTCCAAAAATGAGGGTCTTTTCCAAAACCATCGACCTTTTCTAAAAGGTCGATCCTCTTATTTATAACAATTCATTAACTAAAAATAAATATCAAAAGTGCAAGCTAAGTAAAACAAAACATCGCCACATGGCACTTTCATATCTCTGTCTTCTAAGAGTCATCAAATGTATTTACTGAAGCGGATGACTCTTCTCATACTCTAACCATTTGATGAAGAGTTCCTTGCATGTGTTGGCATACGAGAATCTGTGTTGGTCCATCGGGGCCGAAAGGATCTCCTTTACTTCTACTGCCTGTGCCCAATACTTGACTATTTTGACACTTCACTACTATAATACTATTCGAGACTTGATCGAGTGCTCCATGAACTACTGTACTTGACTTGGTGACATGTTCGCCACCTTTACTATCTTTGCAGTCCATTCTGAGTCTTTTTCTGCATGTTGTTTGACTATGTCATGCAAGTCAACAAAGTCCTCGGGTGAGCTGAATTATGGGAGACCGATGCCTTTCATATCCTGATTAATCTTGGCCCAACTCCTTTCACCATCGACCCATTTTTCTTRGATCTCCCACTGAGTTTATTGGGCCATTTTCAGCCAGTATTTGGCCGCCTTCTTTATTCGATCTATGCTGCCATCCCTTAGCACCCRAATTCCGTGTTCTTTGGTGTCTCAACCCTTTTGAACCATGCTGATGTAATCAATTATTTCCATTGCTTGGTGGGCCTTCTCRTACCATATTTACACATCTTTGAAGGTCTCTAGCACCATAAGGGTGTCTTCTTTGAACTYGGCTATCCCTGTAGTGAAATGGTGCCGTTCATTCGTGAATTTTCCATAGGCGTCTTACTCACTTCTCAAAAACACCGTGGGTTGTGTAAAGTCCTGATAGTATTTCTCCAAATGGCGCAGATGATCCAACAACTTTAGCACAATGACCAACTTCTCTTCATATTTCCTTTCTCTATCCAGGGTGGCATTTGTGATCACCATCCCTGCCCTGATAAGATCAGAAGTCTTGGTGTGCTCGATGCTAATCAATTTTTCCTATGTAGTGATGAGGATCGAACTGTCCAATGTAAGCCTCCTCTTCTTAGTGGTTCTCTTCATGATGGATTTCCTCTTTCGTTTGTAGCCGATTGCTTGTATATTGATGACCTCATCAACAGGTTCGATGATTTATTGTTCTCCCCAAGTTAGAGTATTTCCCAGGCTCTTGAATGTGTATATATGTTCAAGTATGGGTTCCTGAACCTCTCCTGTATGTCCCAATGGTTCAACCTCTAGTTGTTTCTCATCGACTGGTAAGGTACTGGCCAAAACTGAGGAACCAGGGGCAGGTTCAATACTTACTTGGTAATCGCCTGTTGAAATGATGATTTCCTGTTGTGGAATTTATTCTTCCTGTTCTCCCGAGCCTACCTCACTCCTTGAGATTTCCATTGGGGTTCCTCATATGTCGAGTGGCTCAATGTACAAGGCACTTTCTACCTCATGCTCACTCTGCAGATGACTCTGAATTGGAGTATCAAGACCCAGGGTGGATGCTCTGTCAGGTTCTTTCTCCTATGTAATTTGCACTGGAGTGACCAGGGACACCTATGAACTCTCCTCATCATCATAGATGGTTATTAAATCGAACAAGGTATTTGGTACACTTTTTCTCCCTGATGTCATCGCTATCTTAGGCTGGGTCTAAATTTCCCCTGGTGATCCGACCTATGGTGGTGGAGCTTCAGGGTTTTTTGACCTGGTGATTTCTTCAAGCTGCATCGGCTCTAGGCCACTTGGTTCTCCTCAACTTTCAATTGGTTCATCAATGGGGATCCTCGTCATTTATATCAGATCATGGTCATTTTTCAATTGATCAATGATTCTCTGTGCCCCGTCTAGCAAGATCAATCCCCTTCTCTGTGCCTCTGTTGTCTCTGCCGCTCTGATTTCTTCCCTGGTTCTGAAGGCCTCTTGGGATGACTACTCTATTATTTCCACCTATTCATCCATGCTCATGGCCTTGAACTTGGTCATATTTAGGTTGGCCATTCTCAGTACCACCTCGTCTGAGTCCTGGGCGCACTCTGTGAAGATTTCATCCTCGAATTTATGATGTGTGTACGACCAACATGATGACACTTGCGATGCATGTTGGAGGACCAGGCCTTTAGGGTCGTGCTTGCGGAATCATCCTATCAGGAATCTAAATTCCAGTTGGCTAAGCCCTTCTTGTTTGGCTTGAGCAATATCCTTCACCAGATAGAACCCCACATGGAAACCGTAGGATATGAAAGCACGCTTCTTGTCCTTGACAAATGTGGCATTGTATCCCTGTAGGATAGTCTAATAACAGATTTCTCCCACAACGAGCCGGTCTAGGACATGAGAAGGTAGGAGATGTGGTGCTCCGGTAGCCCCAAACACCCTGATGTAGGTTGAGCATTCGTCTAAATACCAATGGCCTACCTTTGCTACCATTTTCTTGGCTGCTGCAGATAATCTTGGGCATTCCTTCTTAAATATAATAAAATGAATACGGGTGATGAATTCATCACAGATGAGTGCGTAAGATTTCTTGTACCGGTTCTCCCATAGTATGTTGAAGTAGACATGGACTGGGAGATCCACAACATGCCAGCTTAAATTCATTCCGACGAAGAGATTCCTTGCGCACATGACATCGAGCAGGTACGAGGCCATGTAGAAAGTGGGTGCCTCCAATTCTTTCAGCGTCTAAACCTGTTGTACACATATTATTAATTTTTTTGAGATTATCGCTCCCTAAATGAAGCTCCTCTCGGAGATCACCACTGTGTATGCCAACGACATCCATTCTTTCTAAAAATTGGAGCAGTCCTTTTCTCCATATAGCCTAACGATGAGAGCCATCAAATAGATGTATGGTTCCCTTAGGTTAATCGTCCCATACCAGCCATTGCTCTGGTTAGTGAACTTCTTGTCCTCCTTCCACCATGAGGGCATCAACTGTCTAGTGTCATGGAATTCATAGAAATTTACCATGAAGTCCGTGTTGAGTTACTTCTCTGGGTTCCTGAGCTTGTAGTATTTCTAGACTTCTGTCAGGAGGAAAACTCCAACACACCTGCAATTCTCATTGTTGATCAAACACGTTTGCCTGTCTGTATGGTTGATGATCCATTTCAGAACCTCTATGCAGGGGAAAACCGAGGTTCTTCTTGCCACCATGTTTAATATACGACCATCAGATGTTCGAGAACACTTGGTCATCACGTGCCCTCACGTCTGGGTCACTGTGTTTGATATACTCTGGGTATTCTTCTCGACTAATTCTGTTGAAGAGATCCCCCCACTGTGGGAGAATTAATTTGGATTCGGTGCTTGCGTCTATATCACCTAAGGTCGGAGGCTAGACAAAATATTTCTTTGATGATGTTTTAATCACAGGCTCCGTCCTGGGAGCATACTCCAACTGCCTCGCGGTCCCCGAAGAAGAACCTTCGCCTGTTTCATCTTCCTTTAGCTTGGGTGCCCTCAGCTAACATCTGGTGGTTGGCTTTCTCGGTGAAATCTTACTTGCATCTAGAGCATAGTTTAGAGATCGTGCAAGAAAAATGGATGCATATATAAATTACAACCAACGAATTGACAAACTTGAATTCATACCTCTGCAACTTGTTAAACCTGGTTTTGATAATCGAAGGGTTAGTACAGTTTCGAGACACTCGCTTTTCTCCTTTGGATGCTCTGGAATTCAACTTGTGTGAAGAATGAATTGGTTCAAGAACTGTTCTAGAGATTTAAACAGGGATGAACTTACCTTGTCGCATCAACCATTGAATTTGGCTTATGAGTGTAATTTCGTTAAATCTGCTGCCAAATCTTCAAAGATGCTTTAAAATTAAATTCATCACTGGTTGAAGGTGTGGGTGTGGGTGGTAATGTGGTCTATTGATGATTTCAAATTGCTTTTGTTTAATCGATGCACGAGGTAGCAAAAATTGCAGGATCGAGCATTAACTAGTTTATTAAATGTCCAAATCTGATCGTATCTTTTTCCACAAACATCCCATTGTTTCACTTGTTCAGTTGGGGGATCGTGGGTCGGGATTGTGCTTTAAAATTTTCTTTGATATCTTCTTGCAAAAGATCTGACGTCGATCGATCTTTCTGTACGGAGATGACATAGAAAAGTTGACTAAGAGGGGTGACTGGGACCCAAGGTAACTTTAACATGACTCGGGCTGAAACTAGGCCGTACGACCCCCTTACGTGATAAAGACAGGTGGCATTCATGACCAACATCCTGATTTATTCGTGTTAATTGGAATCAGGACCTTCTTTAAGCTATACGTTCTAAAACTCAATCCTATCTTGCCGATGCCGAAAAGATATCAAGGATCGACGATCGACGATAAACCTACCCAAGTATTCTCAGATCGACTCTCTCGAAAAAGTCCTGATGTCGAAAACACATCAGGGATCAACGATCGACGATATTCTTGTTGTGGACAATGTTGGAAGATTGGTTGTTGTCATTGATGTCAACCCTAGTCATGGGTTTTGGACCGCAAGATTGATGAAGGTATTTGGACATGAAGGAAAATGCACATGCAGAT
>SNQJ01S0008483.1:25136-87455 GCA_010110895.2 Picea sitchensis | reverse complement strand
ATGGTGTATTGGTGTAACTCTTATACTATTGTTCATTTATCATTGGATATAGTTGAATGGTTTAAGTATAAGTTGAAAAAGGTTTTAAATTGTACTTGATACTGATTCACCCCCCTCTCAATATCAACAGACAAAAACAATTGTTTTAACTTTTCTGGATTTCCCCGACCCCGATAAAGCACATCGGTCATCTGCTATCAGTGATTTCTTTACGAATTTGTTAATGTATATTCTTCCCATATTTTGCCGATGTCGAAGGGGATCGACTATCTATTGAAACTTTGTGAGAATAACTTACGCAAATTCAAACCGCCTTTTACCGATGCCGATGGGGATCGAGACTCGACGATTGTTGTAACTGTGGTTCCCTTTCTTGCTTGATTTTTTTTGATGCCGAACCTGAGCGCGTTAGGTGCAGTGTTAGTTGTTGATTCTCAATTATGGTGTTAAGTTATTTTAGACATGGGGTTTCACAAGTTCAAACAGACCTGACTTGATGATAAGAGTCATGAAAACAACACAAAGATAAACCATTTCCTGAAGTGAAATCCATTCAGACAATGAAGAAAACAAGTGGTACCCAAAAACTGATAAAATTTCATAAGGCTTTTTAGGGTGTGTTGAGTGCTCAACACCGAGGTCCTTCTTTCAACCATATGTGAAGCTTTGGGTTTAATGTAGGTGGACCTAGAATACCAAAATCCTCTATTTGCAACCACCCATGAGGCTATGGTTTTTATGTGGGATTTAACAAACCCAACCTTTTCTTTCAACCTGCTATAAGGCTTGTGTAATATTAGCTTAGACTCAACATAACGACCTGCTCATTTAAGCCAGGTAGGCAGGATCCAGGTTGATGAAGAAAACATACTAAGTAGACCCTAGCCCTGGATCCTAGTTTCAATCGTATGTGAATCTCTGGATTTAATGTAGGTGGACTCAACATACCCAATTCCTTTAGTTTCAACCACCCATGAGGCCGGGGTTCAACCCTCTTGACAAACTAATTTTTACTAGGGAGTTTCTCACTTGTGGTTTTGGAAGATCTACTCAAATAAACAAATAATTCTTCTTATAGAATGAAAGTCCTATCCATGAAGAAGCTAGGGTGAGAGAAACATAGGGCCAACAATCAGAGAAAATGAAACTCAGACCAAATGAGCTTTCGATTCAATTTGAAGGATTTAATGACCTGCAAGGGTTACCACTAGAGTGAGCAATCGATTCAGGTGGGGAGATCTATTGTAGGAGGTGATGAATTGTTGCAAGTGGTGACGATTTGTTGTAGGTGGTGGCTAGGGTAGAACCTAGATGCACCATCTACATGCGCGAGTGCACACACACACACACACACATGATTTCCAAGAAAGAAACCCCACACATATGTGATGAGCCTTGGAATAATAACAATAATGATGCACTCCTAAGCTTAGTACTTACTTTAAATGTCAACTTGGGGTTCATACAAACTTTAGAGGTACCATTCACTATGTATTCAAACCCCACACATGCATCTATCTACAGGGGGAGATTATATTAACCAATTTCTACTTCAATTTCTTCAGTAAGGGATAGTGAGAACCAACAACTACTTAATAAATCATAATAACAAAATCTGAAGTTTAAGTGCTAGGAAGGCTGTAAATTAATTAAAGGAAAATATTACAAACATAATTTAAAGAACCAAGCAACTTAGTAACCATTCCCCACTTATCCCGTCAGTGAAAATTCAAGGTACATTCTGCAAGGAACAAAGTGCAAATATGGAAATCTAGGTGAGTTGATGTGATTTGTTGGACCAAAATCAAAAGAAAACTATGCTAAGAATTAAAATTGCATTTATCTAAGTGAMTTTGAAGCAACATAAACCCTACTCAAATATATTCTATTGCATAAGCTAAATTTAAGCATAAGAAAGAAATCTAACCCTTATGAAGTGTAAATGAAGTAATTCATGATCCAAGATACTCCTTTTGATGTTTGCAAATTATTATAACTCAAATGAAACAAAATTGGAACAATGCTACAAGAACTGTGCTGCTATAGAAAATTCTACATAATTTCTACAGGAACTATATAGGAAACTCATAAACTATTGTAGAAGCTAAATTGAAGCATAAGAAATAAATATAACCCTTACGAAGTGGAAATGAAGTAATTCATGATCCAAGATACTCCTTTTGATGTTTGCAAATGATTATAACTCAAATGAAACAAAACTGGAACAATGCTATAGGAATTGTGCTGCTATAGGAATTTCCACATAATTTCTATAAGAACTGTACATAAAACTCATAAATTAATGCATGAAATGTACAAATCCTTGGTGATAATTGTTATAGGTAAAATATGCTAAGTGGAGCTAAAAGCAAAGCTTTCATGCTATGCAACGAAGTAAACACTGTATATTTTAACCTTGTAAAATTAATTACTACAAATAGATTCTTAATAAAAACATAAAAGATGGAACACACACACACACACACACACACACACACACACACACACACTACACAGAGATTTTACCCTGGAAACCCAAAATTGGAAAACCATCAACCTGTTTAGAGCCGCACCTCTAATATTTTTATTCACCATCTTCTTCATTGTTTACAATAAAATATATATATATGATCATGTGGCATAAAAAACCCCTAATCCATTGACCCAGATTAGTCAATAACCCTAATTCCTTAACCATAATTGGAAAACCATTGACGAAAACCATGTGCCAAAAAACCACTAAACACAGACATAAAAACCACCAATTATTTTTGCAGGGGCACTTCCCTTGAACCCCCATACAAGGGGGCTCCCTCCACCCTACAACCCCCTTGTGATCCCCCCATGTGCCCAATGCAACACACACACTAAATTTTATTTGCTAAAAATATAACACATACCCAAAAAACACCATGAGATGCTACTTATAACATCACTACAGGAAACATACTAACTATGCATAATCTAATGTATACACAAGATATATTACAAATGATAGCGTGAAATAAATTAAATATACAAACATGTCCTTGGAGAAACCCTGGGTGGGCCCTACCCAATGTTCCTTTAAGGAACCTAGAAACAACTAATAACAACCAACTAAAGAATAAAACCTTGCCATTATCATATCATTGAAAAAAAAGGTTGCAAAATGGGAAAGACGCAAGTTCTAAGAATATCTCCAATAGCCTGCGAATGATTACACAAATTGACTAACTAACTCAAGGCTAGTCCTTGAGATCTTCTTATACTAGAAACTTAAATCATTTTGGCCTTGCAATCACTCCTTGATTGGAGGTTGTGATCCCTTATATCCCTAAAATTAAGGTCCATGGTTCTAGGAACCAATTCCTTTGACAAATTTTGACCCCTAGATCACAAGTTCGTATGGATGCGATGGATACAATATCTTGAATTTTTTTTCAATGTCTGAAATAAAGAGACGGGACAAGATCCCTCTTTTTCCTCAAGTGCACATAAGTAGACTTCCTCATGTGGTTCGACCTGCTAGAGTTAGCCTTGAATACAATCACATTTATCACGAGAACAAGCATAAATAACCAAGCACAACTCATATAATTAACTAAACTCAATTCATTCACCTTTTAATTGCATAAAACATACTTTTACATTAATTATGGTAAAAAAGTGAGTTTTTTAAGTACAAGCGTAGGTAAAAAAGAGTCATGTATGGGCCTCATGGTCTACAATATATATGCCCATCATTAACTCCCAACTTAAGGTTTTTCACACCCTTATGCAACAAAAAATGTTGTTACATCCCCCCTAAACTACCGCTGCCACTCCTTGCATCTTTGCATGATGTCCCATGCTATATATCTAGTGATGGAACCTTCATCATAATACCCAACAATCCTTTCAATTTTTACCTATTATTTCTTCTCTCTTTCCCTATCCAAATCTACTGCTAGTGAAAGTTGTAAGAGAAGAGGGGGGTTGACCTTAATCCAATCCATTTTCCTTTCAAATTCTTGAATGATTCCTTGTAGAGTGATATCTTGAACAAGGAATCTTGTAAAGTGATGGGTGAATGGGGTTCTCTGATTTGACGACCATAGGGGAATGAATACCACCTTCTTTGGTAGGCTTGAGTTTCCTCCTCTCCTAGGATTCATAGGGTATCTTCTAGATGAGAGATGACCTTCCCCTATTTTTCCTCTATAATGGGCACTACATCCATATATGAGGTAAGAGCCTCATGAATGGCTATGATTTTCCACTGTTTAAGAGATTTATCCATAATCCAAAGAGGGTTATAGAGTTCTTCTTCTCTAAACCTCTTTAACTCATTTGATCTAATCTCTTCATGGCGAAGACAAGATGGTATTAGCATAATTTGAACATCTCCTACATATGGATTTGGGCTCCATTTGTAGGGACATGGGATGGAAAATTTGTGTAAGTAGAACTCACATATATTAGCCCTCATTTCTTCATCATTTTCCTGACACACATCTCCAAAGTCCTTTGGTGTTTCCACCTTAAATCCAACTTGATGTGCTAGGCTATCTAACTAGAATTTAATCCATTGTTCTCTAAGAAAGAGTGTATAGACCTTTGTAGGATACTTGCAACTTGAAAATTCTTGTGCTAGTTGGGCCATCTTGACTATGGATACTCTCATTATATCTACTCTACTTGTAGGAGTTGACTCATTTTCTTGGTCTTCTGTAACTCTTCCTTCAAGGTTTGATTTCCCAACTTTAGTTGTTTGTAGTCATCTACTCCCTGCATTTTCATAATTTGGAGCTTCTCCTATAGGTGGTAGAGTTGTTGTTCTGTGCTCTTTGTGCCACCTTCTTTCTATTTCCCCTTTTTCTTCTTGCTCTCTGCTATGTTCTTCCATTTAAGGGCCTTAGCCATGGCTACTTCCAAATCCCTTAGGGTGGATTGCATTGTGATCTCTGTAATTGTTGCTTTCTCTTCCTCCTTTGTTTCTTCCTTCTTCATTTATTATTTGTTTTCTTGTTCCTCCTTGGGTGCCCCTAATGGGATCCTTGCAGGGGTGGGAGAGTCTTTCATATTTAATATGGAGGAAGAGATGGGAGTAATTAATTTAGGGGTGGCTTGAGATCTAGTCGTAGCCCTCCCATAGGATTTCATACTCTACCCTTGGACTGTGGATTTTTGTTTTAATTTTAATGGGTTGCTGGGTGGTGTCCTCATTTTAATTAGGGTGGTAGCCACCTCTTTGTCAATAGGTTCTATTTTGATTTCCTCTTGGGAATTATTCTTCTTGGAAGTTTTATCTCTTTTTGCTTTCTTATTTCCCTTCACATCCCTCTTAGGGATTGATTCCTAAATGGACCATTGTGACTCTAATAATTCTCACTTGTCCATATCCATAAACTCTTCCCATGACACTTTTCCATTTAGATTCTCCAGGGCCTCACACACTATGAGCTTGACGAGGCCATAGTGTATTTCTAGACCATTCTTCTTCCCCTTTTCACCTTTTCACTCATTTCTCTTAGGGAATGTAGGATAAAATAAGGAATGATTAGGTTCTCTTTAGGAATTTGATGAAACAAATGCCTCAACTGATGCAAGAATATGAAGTGGTACACATAAATTACACCCAGTCTCCCTTCATAGGTTATTTACTTGAGAAAATGATAGGCCACTTCAATCTCAAGATTAGGTAAACTCTCCATTTTTACTCCATTATTTTGTTCTACAGGTTCTTCATGCCTAATAAATAAGAGTTTCTTGGAATAACTAGACTCTTTCCTGTCATCTTTGTCCCAAGGTAGGCCCATAGGTAACCAATAAATTTTGATAATGTTAGCCTCATCAATATGTAGCTCAAATACCTTGACTTTTGTGACATATTATTGCTCCTTCTTATTTTAGAAATTGAGGGAAAATCCATGGTTATTTCATCATCATATCCTCCGAGCTTCTCCAAGTAAACTAACCAGTTGGAGTCTTGGAAGATTTATACTACCTGTGGATCACTGTAAATTTTAGAAGGGTCTTTTGGCTCTCTTATGTTAAAACCAAATCCCATTTTAAAATGTGAAACTAAAAACTAATTATGTAAAGTATGTTGTAGGTATGCTGAGATATTGTAAAGGATTCCCAGTTCCTGAAATGCCCTTTATGTGACAGAGGAAGATTACTAAAATTTTGAAGGTGATCGCCAAATATTTAAATAGAGCTTTAAAAGATGGATGAGTAAGGTTTTTTTTGTTTTAGAGGAAATATCCTTGAGTCTATATGCTCACTATTTAAATGAGGTCATAGGTGTTTCTAACCAATGGGTGTTACACATCAAAATTCCACACTTAAGTACCTCTCCCTAAGTGTTGCAAGTGCCGTAAAAGTGTCATATACACCTTGCTAAGTGTTTCATACACCTCGACACCATGAAAGAACGTTTGTCAAAGTCCCTAGTCAATGAGAAGGAAAAATATATCATATGAAGGTCAAAATACTATGTGCACATGAATTATGTATTAATATTCATAAAAAGGAAATTAATTTAGTATGAGAATCCACCTCACATTTAGTTTCCTAATCTCAAGGAGAGGTTGAGAATCTCATGGATGGTTGAGATATTTTCTCAAACCAAAATCCTAATTTGGTGGATCTTGAGAGATATTTCCTCCTTAAAATCTTTGAGAGATATTTTCTCCCTAAAAATCTTGGAGTTCCCATTTTAGTGGATCTAGTGAGTGATTTTCTCCATGGTGGTTAAGCCTCCAAATCCTATATAATGAGGGCTTTCCATGGTGAAGGGGAGACAGACATATATCTCAAATTTACGATCTTGGGATTCATGCAAGGGTCTGGATGAGGAGAGCTTGGAGGAGTGTTGCATCATCATCCATGCTTGTAAGTATTCTCTTTGGGTTCTCATTTAAATATACTTGGCCTATTTCCTTCAAGATTGTGTATTCTTACATGTGTTTGTCTACTGTTCTTTCAATCTTTGTAGATGAATTTGTTTGATCTAATCTTGTAGAGTAGGAGTTCTTTGTTTCTCTTTGCTGTCTATTGCATTGTAGGTATCAAGTTACACTAAGGAGTTTGGAGATCAAGCTCGGATTGGAAGCAACGAGGACAAACTCAAAATTAGGTGCATCACACCTTTTCTCTCTCTCTCTCTATTTCTGATTAGTTAAACTAAATTCAAAGGGATGTTAGTGTCCACTTGTGTTTTTCTGTCCTGGTATTAGGGGTCTATAATCCAAGGGAAAGTTCACCTGTTCGTATGGGAATATTTTCGTAACAATGGGCAGAGATGGTAATTTAGGGAATATTTCCGTAATAATGGGTAGAGATGGTAATGTAGGGAAATTTCTTACTTAGAATCATTTTCCTTGTAGGAGGCACATTGTGGGATTTAGTGATTTTGTGGATAGTTTTTATAAGGAAATATGAGCGTAGAGCATAATTAGGATTAAAATCTAAAAAAAATATCAGGCTTAGGGTTTAATCACCAACCTTTCTTGTAGAATTATCACTGCTAATATTTGAGGCTCGAACTGTTGACATCCACTTTCTCTGAGTTTGGAAGGCCGACCCTCGTTATTTTCTCTTAAACCCAAATTATGTATTTTCTCTTAAATGATTAGTGCTCTCAAGAGATCGTTAAATGTGTGAATGAGCTAGTGGTTGATGAGTCTTATACATGAGATATCGTGTATAGATTGAGTGATTTTTGGAGGTAGCACTTTTAAAAAACTCTCAGTTTAAAATTGATGAAGATATGACATCTTCATAATTACCACCTTTTTCTCTCATGTCACCTTTTTGTCTTATGTTGACTACTGTTATCTCTGGCTGCAAACTTTACTTATCTTGTCTTATTTTAGTTAACCTGAAGTGACCACACCCTGTAGGTTTCTTTTATGTGTAATAGAGAGATGGTTTAGTTGCTATCCCTCGATGAAAATGATATGGCAATGTAGAAATTGATGTTGTAGACCTTTTTGTTCATTTCTAATGTTGAAATTTTGGAATGATTCTTTTATTTGTTGTAGCTTTTTGTGTAGTCTGGAGGGGTAATTGTATATCTCTTTATGTGAAAAAAATAGGTGGTTTTCCTGCCATCTATTGATGAAAATGATATTGCAGAGTAGATTTTATGTTGTAGACCTCTTCTTTTATTGACATTGTTGAGATTTTGAAATTTGGGTGTGATTCTTTAATTTCTTGTAGTGATCCTTGTTGGTGACTATGTTTTTGATTGATCCTATAGTAGAATTTGAATATGACTTATAGGTTTAAGAATGATTAGGAATGATGATGGGATATGAAATAATGACTGGTCTATATAATTTATGAAATGGATGGATGGTGTAGATGGTATGGAAATATATGTTTGAGATTTTTATTGTGGTGGTGTACAGATGGTATATATGGATAGGAATGGATTGAATATGATGGCATGGATGGTAATGAGTAAAGTAAGAATGAAAATGTGGTTTCCTTTGAACTTAAACCATTTATGAGTGCTAATTATTGGAGATTGTACCCATGGATTATGTACATTGTTATTTTCTTTTGAGCTTGGTATTGTGTTGTTGGCTTGTTCTAGATCATTGGACCATGCTTCAAGAGATTATCTCGAGCATTGTAGGCCTGAGAATAGTTGCTGAGATGTTGCTTCTAGACCAATACTATTGCTAGGATGGATCTTGTGTGTACTTTTGAACATATCTTATCTTTTTTTTTTTCATATACTTGAATTTGCTACTAACCTTGTAGTATTTCTTGATCTGCCTATTTTATTTTCTGATGTTGATCTTTGTCTAATTTGTACAGGGACTTGAATTCCCTTTCTAATGTMCTTGGTGGCTCTGGATACCTRCAAAATTATTCTTTTTTTCTTTTCTCAAGATAATGTTGCCATTTCTAGTTTTCACCATTTTCCTGCCTCATTAAGCCTATAAATGTTTTCATGATGAGGTGCATTTTATTATTCAAATATAGGGCTTCCTGCATTGAGGTTTTCAACCAAAGATTTTTCCTAGATGCCTCATGGAGGTTTTCACCTAGGTATTTTATTGATTTCTCTCTCTCTCTCTCTCTCTCTCTCTCCCTCTCTATTTTTTCTATAATCCTGGGTGAGTTGGATGGGTTGAGAGAAATTATGCTGGTGTGCTTTCACAATGGTTGTGAATTCTTCCTTTGATAGAGGTCTTTTGATAATTTTGTGTTTGAATCCATTTAATAGGGGGATGCTCTCTTCATCTATGGTTCTTATCCTTACTAAGCCACTGTCATAACATTTTTCAATCTTGTAGGGGCCCAACCATCTTGCTCTTAATTTTCCTTTGAAATGTTTGAACCTTGAGTCATATAGGAGTGCCCAATTCCCTTGAAATTTTTATGCCCTATGACCCTATCATGTCATTTCTTCCTTTTTTGTTGAACTACTTTGGTATGGAACAATTCTTTTTGCTTGTATTCATCCAAGGCATTCAAATGTTGTAGTCTCTCCTTTTGGGCAAATGAAAGGTATACATTTAGGTTGGAGGTTTTCCTTAATGTAGCAATTTCAAATTCAATTAGAAGCAATGTTTTCTTTAGATAGACCAATTCATGGGTGTGAACCTTATGGTGGTCTTCCAAGTGGTATTGTATGTCCATACTACCTCAATTAACTTCCTTACCCAATCTTTCTTGTGCATGCTGACTGTCTCTGTGAGGATGTTTTATAGTTCCCTATTTATTACTGTTGCTTTCCCATTTTCCTGAGGATGATATGGGGCATATTTATTGTGGTGTATGTTGTGCTGCTTCATGATGTTCTCTATGAGATTGGATGATAATTGGATGAGAATTGGCATCCCTAGTCTATAGTTGTATTTATTGAAACTTCAAATCTTGAGAATATATTGTTTTGTAGAAATTGAGATACCTTGTCCTTTGTTGCAGTTTTTATGGCTTTTACTTCAGTCCACTTTGTCAAATAATCTATGCACACTAGGTGTTGGCACAGGGGAAAACCCATGGTTCAACGCTTCAACAACGCACCAACAAAACCCTAACTACTGACCCTTTCGACAACACCTACGAAGCAAATGAAGTCTCACCCGAGGTAGAGGCAGGGGGGTTGCAGGACTCAAGTGTCTACAACCAAGATGGGACACTGATATGTGATTACAACACTTAGCAGAGCACTTAGAAAACAATATGCATTAGTTCATGAGTCTCATTCACATCGCAGATTAAACCTTTATTACAGATTAGCGCAATAAAAATAAAGATCAAGCACTTTCAATCACTTTGCACATAACATTAGCTCGGATCTAACATTCATTTATCTTTAATACCCTTAAGCACTGAGAAATAATCACCAGACACATTTATCATACATTATAACAACAACACTAAGAAAATAAACAACATAATCCACATCGCACAAAGCAGATCAAGACAAATGATATACGTGGTTCACCCTAGTGTGGGGCTACGTCCACCAACTTCTTCTTCTTCTTTATCAGTCTTCAATATTCTTAAATTCAGTCGCTCCTGTGCACAAATACACAGAGCCAAACTTCGTAGAGGACAAGAGATCTGTGCGATGTGCACCAGATCCTCCTTTCCAAAATCAAGTCAAGGAATAGAGCCTCACACTACACAGTTTGTTTGAAAAAAGTAACTTACAATCTCTTTCACTAAGCCAACATTAAAACTTACAACATATTGTGCACATAGCCCACCAGCCAGGCTTCTTACAGTGCTTAGCTACTTATTTATACATTTACAAAAAGGCCTAAACATGGGTAAACCTATGGGTCGACATCCCATAACCCGTTACATAAACCCTAGTAAACCCTAATAAACCATTTGTTGGGTCCACAAGCCTGCAAAATGAGTGAGATCACGTGATCTCAGCTCCGCCTGGGTGCTCCATATTTGACCAGCCTGTCAAAGTCCCAAAAGTGGTTAAACATGACCAATGTTTCCTCAAAACTTGGTTAAGGGCTAGCACTAGGATGTGCCTCTTTTGGTCCGGGGGAGGATCAATAGGCCTCACAAAGTCAATTCCCCATTTTTCAAAGGGGTTCAATGAGACTTGAGGCTCTAAAATAATCTCATCTCTCGTTGTAGGTTTTCCCATTCTTTGACATTCATCATAGGGAGAGATATAGTGGTGAGCATATCTATGGAGGGTGGGTCGATAGTAGCCAACTTGCAAGATCTTGTAATTTGTTCTCTTTGCTGCATAATCCCCCCCACAGGGATCATCATGGCATGCATGTAGAATGTCATGGACCTCATCTTCTCTTATACATCTCCTAAAATTTTTATCTGGTCCAAATTTGAACAAGTATCTGTGGATTCATGTGTAGGCAACACTTGTCCTAATGATTTTTCATCTTTCCCTGTAGGAGAAGCACCGAGCATAATTTATTGTTGCTATATAATTGGTTATATCAACAAAGGATGGGGTATTTATTGAAATTGAAAATAGGTATTCATCTATAAAATTTTCATCCACTACATCTTCTGCATTGTTAGTTAATCTTGACAAAAAATCTGCAACACCATTTTTCTTGCGAGATTTATCAAGTATTGTGAGATCAAATTGTTGAAATAATAAAAGCCATCTAATTAATCTACCATTTATATCAGGTTTGTTCATTAAATACTTAATGGTAGAATGCTCYGTGTGCATAAATACCAGATAGCTAGTAACTTACTGCCTAAATTTATTTATGGTATATACTATTGCAATAAATTCTTTCTCCGTAACTATATAATTGAGCTTTTCACTAGATAAATTTTTGTTGATAAAATAAATGGCATATGGARTTTTGTCTTCTTGTTGGCCCAAAATTTCCCCAATTTCCTTGTCTGAAGCATCAATGTGGACGTGGAAAGGAATGTCCCATATAGGGTCTTGTAAAACATGGGATGTAATGAGATTTTCCTTGATGCAATCGAAACTTTTTGTTGGAGATATTACACACTTAAACACTCACTTTTCCTATGTTTTAGATGAGAATATTCCCCTATAAAATAAGGCGCATTATTACTTCAGTTAAGACTTTAGTTTAGACTCATTTGACCTCAGTTGACTAATGGAAGACCACCCATGCATCTATTTCATAGATTTTAGGGCATGAGGGTGCACTTCCCTTGCATGAATGTGGTATTCTTTGTCTCCACACTTGTCACTTAGTTAAACTGTTTTCTCTTAAGAAATTATCTGAGACTAGCTAGTAGTTGACCCCCATTAAAATGAGTCAGTGTCCATATATCCTTTAGATCACTCCTATGGCACATGTACTCCATGATATTGGTGCATTTCTTCTCTTGGATTATATACTAACGTGTGTATTACTCATTCATTATGTTGTTATTAATATATTTTCTCATTCTTTCTCTCATTATTGTCTTTCTCTCTCAATTCTCTTGCAAGTTTTATGTGATTTTATCTAGCTAAGTTCTTTCTGAATGGTTTTAGGGTTTTCACCCAAACTTTAGATGGTATTAGATCCCATTGGTTGCTAGAAGCAAGGTGCATAGGCATTTTTTTGTAGGTTCAGGAGGAGATTCAGTCAGGAAGGATGGAATCGACATAGGTTATTCTTCTCACACCATACAATTATATTGATTGGAAGCCAATGATTCTACATCATATTAGGAATCGAGGATTATACCGATTGATAATGGAAACAAAAACAGAGCCTGATTCTCAAGAAGAGAAAAATGATTTTCTCAATAGACAATATATGGCTTTAGGGTGTATCTGATTTTCTATTTCTAATCCGGATTATATTGAGAATGACATGAAGGAAGAGATATAAAAAGGACACACAAAGAGATATTGCAAGAAACACTATGATATAACTAAACGCAGATTCCATTAATGACAGTTTGGAATACAAAAGTCTGTAAAATGCAAAGCACACAAGATAACTAGAATGGTGGTAGCTTATCCTTGAAGAGAGAGATGTCTCGACTACACTCATTCAAAATAAGCTAATTACAAAGAGGTTGAAAAGGAATTTTAACATAAAGCATTAATGAGAAACCCCTAAACATCCAAAGCCCTAACCTTAAAAGATGAAAAACCAAAATCTTTGCGGGCCTCGATGTGGTTAGTTGATACATTAACTTCCTTGGGGCATAAATTTTTCATATGATCTCCGGTTGGGGCGCTCAATATCCCATCAGAAAGGTCTAGTCAAGAAGTACAAATTCAAAATATCCTATCATTTACCTTTTCCTATATCTTAAGCGCTGTCAGACAAAACAAATGTCGTTTAGGGCCT
Source organism: Picea sitchensis (assembly GCA_010110895.2). Taxonomy (NCBI): domain Eukaryota; kingdom Viridiplantae; phylum Streptophyta; class Pinopsida; order Pinales; family Pinaceae; genus Picea; species Picea sitchensis. Next base: position 74,196 of record SNQJ01S0008483.1, on the reverse strand, counting down.
CAAAACGACCCCAAAATTTTGGGACCCGAAAAACTGTAGAAAAACTGCCAAGATGTGGAACCATTATGAATTAGTGGAACACGTGGGTGACCACCAGTATCCACCTAAATTATTCCTCCCCCCTTAGGAAGCAATGGTCCCAATTGTGTCAAGTTCCTCTATCAGCTGGAAACTTCTACTAAATCCGACTCTTGGTGAGCCACTGGCCCTGGTGAAGAAGCTGCCTTGCTTTAGCAACTCGATAGAGTTGGATGTTCTACTGGAGGTTGCCCTTCATCTTGGTTTCCATGATCCAATCAACTGTAAATTTTTCAATGCAGTCATGATTGATTTTTGTAGGGGCCAAGTGCTAGGCCACGTCTGAAGTGTCTAGGAGAGGTTGAAAATATGGTCGAAGCAGTTCCAAATTAAATGTAGGGTACAATCCAAGGAAAGGGGGAATACTTAATTCAAAAGAATTCTCACCCACAACCTTAGTGATGGTGTAAGGTTCATATTGGAGTGGGAAAATATTCTGATGGAGTCTTTTGAGGTGCTCTTTCTGCAAATGCAACCATACTTTATATCCCACCTAAAACTTGTATTGGAGTGGGTGAATCTTTTGATGAGGTTTTGTGAGGCTCTCTTTCTGCAAATGCAACCATACTTTATCTCCCACCTGAAAATTGTGTGGTACCCGATGTTGATCACGGTGTTTCTTGTACTTGGGATTGGATTTCTGCAAAATATCATGAAATTATTGTTGGATGTGATGGATTCATTCAACACATTTGGCTGCTTGATCAACCTCTGTTTGAGCATGGGAGGATTCTTTATATGCAACTACAATGGGCAGAGCTACATCAATGGGGGCCAATGGTTGGAACCCAAAACACACCTGAAAAGGGATGTGTCCAATAGATTTATGGATGGATTTTTTGTAGATATGTTGAACATAGGGAATGATCTCATCCCATGTGCGTGGATGTTTGTAATTGTACATCCTTAGGATATGAACAATCATCCTATTGATTACCTTTGTTTTCCCATCATTCTGTGGGTGGAAGGAAGTTGAATTGGTCAACTTGGTGTCCATCATGGACCAGAAAGTACTCAGGAACCTACTATCTTGATATGAAATAATGGTCTGTGGGAGCCCAAAATGAACCCAAACACGTTTAGAGAAGATCTTAGTGGTGAAGTTGGTTATGATACTCTTCTTTCATGGTGCAAAAACTTCCATCTTAGAGAATTCATCAACGACCACAAATATATAGTCATTACCATGCTTGGTTGAAGGTAGACTAGACATGTAATCCATGGAGATGGATTCCCAAGGCCTATTAGGAGTAGGCAGAGGGGTGTATAGCCCCTATTTCTTGATGGGGGGTTTAACATTGGCGTAAGTATTGCAAGATATGTTATACTTGTAGACATCTTGTCGAAGCTTCGACCAAAAAAATGCTTTTGTAGTAATACCACTATTTGTTTCATGCCAAAGTGTCCTACCACCCATCTGTAATGAGATTTTCAAATCAACTTTGCATGCTCTCTTGAAGGAACACAAAGATGGATTATATGGCATAATAGTCCATCCTGGATATGAAAGTATGGAACTTATTTTTCTGTGCTCAATGTCTGATAGGTAGCAACAAAGTTAGAGTCACTATTTTATAATTGTGGCCACCTAGAGGTCTCATGCTCACATGAGTTAAGAATTGTGGTTAGCACAACAATCAGGGGTTGAATGAGGCAGTCTACAACATGGTTGGTGCTTCCCTTCTTGTACTTGAAGTTCAAGTGGTATTGCTGCAAGCACGTGGACCACTTCTGATGGAGGTCATTTTGTAACTTTCCTCGTGTCTACATGAATTGCAGAGGCATGTGATAAGTGTGGATGATCGTTTCCTTTCCCATAATGTAATGCTTCCCTTGTAAACATGCCTACACAATGGAGTACATATCTTTGTCATAAGTGGGGTATCTATAAACAACATCAGATAGTGCTTCACTGTAACAGGACACTGGATGCCCATGCTGAGTGAGGACTACATTGATAATATAATATGAAGCATTTGTCTCAATCTAAAATGGTTGTTGCAGGTCTAGCAGAATAAGGACTGGTGCTGAGTAGAGGAAAAATTTCAAATCCTCATATTATTTTTGTTGTGAAATGGCTCAAACAAACTTGGCCTTGGCTCCACCCTTGTTCACTTGGATTAGAGCCCAAGTGATATGAGGGAACCCTAGAAAAAACATGCGGTGGAAGTTGATGAGGCCCATGAAGTTGCAGATCTTAGTCAGTGCCTTTGGGGTCGACCAATCATGAATGACTTGGATCTTGAATAGATCCACATGCACTCCCTGCTCATCCATGATGTATCACAAATATTGAATTCTCTGTATGCCGAAGGAACACTTCTCCAAATTGGCATATAACTTGTGCTTTTGCAGGGTGCTCAAGACCTACTAAATGTGCTTCAAATGTTCCTCCCAGTTTTTTCTAAAGATGAGGATGCCATCCAAATATACAACCACAAAGAAGTTTTTGAATGGTCACAATATATTATCCATCATCCGCATGAATGTGGCTGGGGAATTAGTCAAGATGAGATGCATGACTAGCCACTCGAAGAGACCTTCTTTTGACTTGAAGGCCATCTTCCATACATCATTTTTCTCAATCGACACCTAGTGGTATCCTGATTTCATATCAATCTTACTGAAAAGCTTTTCACCCTTGAGCTGATCTAGAAGATCATCAATCTATTGGATTGGTTACAAGTTTTTGATTGTGATATTTTTCAGGGATCTATGATCAATACAAATTTTCCATGTCCTACCTTCTTCTATACTAGAACAATTAGGATCCCGTAAGGTGAGGATATTGGTCTAATGTGGCCTTTCAAAATTAGTTCTTGGATTTGGCGTTTGATTTATTCATTCTCCATAATAGAGAACCTATATGCAAGGTCGTTAAGAAGAGGAACATTGGGTGTCAAATCGATTGAGTGCTTTACCTGACAATGCAAAGGCACCCCGACAGGTGAAGACAATATGTCTTTGTGCTATTCTAATATATTGTCCACCTACTTATGTTGTGTAGAGAGACCACATGCAGAGGTTTTGGTGGTTGTAGTGACCTTCTATTAACCTTCTTACTGAACCATAATGAGGAAATATCTCTTGGTTTGAGAGACCACCTTTCTGCACTGCTTCACAGAGATTAAAGAGACCACAGTAGTTGGGACTGCCTCCAGTACCCTGTATAGTTGACCTCCCAAAGTAATAATGACACCATGGAGCATAGATTCATAAAGAACATGATGCTTCCACATATATGGTTGTCCTAAAATAACATCAGAAACTTCAAGGGGGAAAACATCACACACTACCTTGTCTTTGAAGGGTTTGATTCCATAGTGTAGGTGACATTGCTGGTTGAGATGAATGTCTTGTCCCTGGCTAATCCAAATGATGGTGCATGGCTAAGGGTGCGGTGTCGTTGTTAGGTTCAACCTCTTGAAAACCTCTGCTAAGATTAGGTTCTTCTGGCTACCCTTGTCAACGATGAAATGGAGTGGGGTCCCCTTCACCCACATATGTGAGTGGAAGAGGTGCTCCCTTTCTTTAGGATCATCTAGTTCCTTTGGCACAACCTTTGTTGTAGTGATGGTGACACTAGGTTCTACATCAATAATCTGTTTTACCTTATCCGGCTCCAAATCATAGTCTGAGTCGACATCCGAATATGAGGCTTTAGTCTCAACCAATAATGACTGTTTGGAGATACATTCATTAGTGTTATGCCAAGGGATTTTGTGGAACTCGCACCACTTTGTAGTGTCCTTCTTCGAATTCCTGTTACCATTCTTTTCTTGTGGCTTGGAATGGTTGTCTTGGGGATGTCCATCCTTTCTCTGTCCTTTTCTATGAGAGTTAAGGCCACCTTTATCGTGCTTCTACTGCGATGGGTTTGCAGAACTAAAATCTTGCTTATTTTTTCGCTTGAACTTTTCCTCGATATTGACAACATATTGGTTAGTGACTCCCAGTGAGGAGATGTCCAGGAAATCCATATCTATTTAGATGTACCTATGTAGGCCATTGTGGTACTTCAGAACCTAGTGTCACTCGAAGTATTTAATGCCCAAATTTGTGCACAAGGTATGGAAGGTCTTGGAATACTTTGACACCATATGGTCTCTCTCCTAATACAAAGTTCTCCTTCTTGTGTATTGGTCATCATAGTTTCCAACAGGGTAGTATTGCTCCTTGAGGGCGTCAACAAAATCCACCCAAGTGGGTTTTGGCCCAAAAATTGTAGACTCATCTCCGAAATGTTGCTCACAGTACGTCTCCCGCCAATATCTGACATGGGGAAGGGCTTTAAGGAGTACAAAGGTGTTTTTTTTCAGTGTTGGAAAATTTTTGGACAAAGAAATAACCCTCTAGCAAACTTAACCATTTTTCCAAAGCGTGGACATCTATTTGGCCTTCAAATAAAGGAATAATAAAGTTAACTTGTACCTTAAAAGGCTTCACACCTCCAAAGTGATTTTTGGTTGAAGGTGCCTCCGTTGCGATTGGCAACCATCGAAGGATCTGGGTGAAATTATCCATCATCTCGTTCCTCTCTCGTGCGAGGGATTATGAAAGAAATAGTTTGATAGGATCTCTTGATCCATTATATCTCTTTTCTTCTTCCATGGGAGGTTTCATCTTGGGCCAACAAGATTTTTCTTCCCCAATATCAACTAGTTCAAGACCCAACTATCGATACCCTGACCTCGTCGGGGACATGCATAGAGAAACAAAAAAGATATGATTGCTTTGATACCACCCAGATTATATTAAGAGTGACATGAAGGAAGGGATATGAAAAGGAAACACATAGATATATTGCAAGAAATAAAGTAATATAGTTAAACTCAAATTCTATTAATGAATGTTTCGAATACAAAAGACTGTAAAATGCAAAGCACAAAAGATAGCTAGAATGGTGGTAGCTTATCCCTAAAGAGAGAGATGTGTCGGCTACGCTCATTCACAGAAGCCGATTACAAAGAGTCTAAAAGGAATTTTAACATAAAACATCAATGAGAAAACCCTAAACAACCAAAACCCTAACCCCAAAAGATGAAACTCCAAAAGGTTTGTGGGCCCTGATGTGATTAGTTGATACGTCAAATTCCTGAGGGCGTAACTTTTGCATACGATCTCCTCTTGGTGTGCTCGGTATATCATTGAAAAGGTCTATTCGAGAAGTACACATTATGAATGGCTGAACATTTACTTCTCGATACAAGTTAGGTGTCGTTGGGACAAAAATATGTCGTTTAGGGCCTCAAAATGGCCCCTAAAGTTTGGGACCCAAAAAACTGTAGAAAAACTGGCAAGATGTGGAACCATTATGAAATAGTGGACCAGGTGGGTGGCCACCAATATCCTATTAGATAAATTTCTCCTAAAAATAAGTATCATGTTGAATCCCTCTCAACTCCAGATGAAGCATGGACCAAAATGGAGGTTTTGTTCGGGCATAAGGAAGGTTGTGAAGATTGCATGAATGAGATTGACAAGATATATATAACAAAAAATTAACTGGAATAACAAGCTTCTTAGTTTGAAGAGACTTCTACATCTCATGATCCACATGCAGAGACTTCTATATAGGTATATGCACATATTTTTGTTTCATTCATTTGAGATAATGTCTACTCTATTTCAAATATGTTTTTCGACTCAGATTTAGAAGGTGATTCCCATATAGATGATGAGCCATAACAGATGCCCAAGTGGGCACATTCCACCCTACATAGAGCATGTGACCTTGTGGGAGATCCACCAGATTAGAGGAGGATGAGATCCCATTTTAAGGAGCCTCATCATTCACTTGCAACTATTGAACCAGTGATGCACATGCATTTCTACATGGTTCAAGCTTCAAACCCTCATCCCTATGTAGAGGCTATAGGGAATATCCTCTAGAACTAGATTCATGATCTAGTTTTTCCTCCTTTAGATAGGAAGCTTATCAGGTGCAGATGGGTCCATAGGACCAAGAGGGTAGTAGACAAATAGGTGAGCATGTACATGGAAAGATAGGTTGCCAAAGGACTTCATCAGATCTGTATAGGCATATACATCTTCAACAAAATCTTCACTGGGCACAACCTTACACATTTTTAAGATCTCCTTGGAGTGAAGGAGAAAACTGCTTAGCAACTATCTTGTCTTCTTCATTTTTGATGCATTGTAATTTGAGGGGGGGTTTTCCCTCTTTCCTCACTTTTTCAATGTTCATTCATGTAGGTGCATTGTAAAATGGGTACCTAACATGGCCTTGTAGATGGTACCCATTCTTCATTACACCACAGTAGTGTTAAGGGGGGTGTTGGAGAGGTTACACACTTACACACTCACTTTTACTAAGTTTTATATGAGAATATTTTCTTGAGAATATTCCCCTATAAAACATGGTGCTCCCTATAAAATAGGGTGCATTATCACTTCAGTTAGGACTTCAATTCAAACTCACTTGACCTTAGTTAACTAGTAGAAGACCACTCATGCATATATTTCCAAGATTTTAGGGCATGAGGGCTCACTTCCTTTGCATGAATGTGCTATTTTTGGTCTCCATACTTGTCACTCAGTTAAAATTTTTCCTCATAAAAAATAATTAACAGAGACTAGCTAGTAGTTGACTTTCGTTATAGTGAGTTAGTGTCTATATCTCCTTTATATCACTCCTATGGTGCATGTACTCCATCAGATTGGTGCATTGCTTCTCTTGGATTTTATATTAGAGTGTGTATTACTCATTCATTATGTTGTGATTAATATATTTTCTCATTCTTTCTCTCATTATTCTCTCTCTCTCTCTCTCTCAATTCTCTTGCAAGTTTTATGTGATTTTCTCTAGCTAGGTTCTCTGTGATTGGTTTTAGGGTTTTCACCCAAAACTTCACATTTTTGACAATATGTTGTCCAATATAATTCAATATCCTTGGATATCAAGGTGAATAGAGGGGAGGCTAGTTGAATAAAATATTTAATGAACCTCCTGTAGAAACCTACATGCCCCATGAATTTTCTTACATATTTTGTCATTGAGGGTAGGCAAATGTTTGATGATTTTTATCTTTCTTTGGTCTACCTCTATCCCTCTGGAGTAGAGACGGTGACCTAGGACAATCTATTCACTCATAAGGATATTGTATTTTTCATTTATGAGTGAGAGATTCATTTCTTCACACCTTGTAAGTGATTTTTCAAGGTTAATGAAAGCTTCCTCAAATGATTTTCCATAGGGTGTGAAGTCATCCATGTAGATCTCTATAGTATCATGGATGAGATCAGAAAAAATACTTAGCACAACTGTCTGAAAGGTTGTAGGGGAATTGCAGAGGCCAAAGGGAAGGAATTTGTAGGAAAATGTGCCCCAAGAACATGTGAAGGTTTTTTTTTTTCTTGTTCCTTAGGGATAATTTGAATTTGGTTATATATACACAAAATCCATCTAGAAAGGAGAAGTACTTTTTTTCTGTTAGGACATCAAGTACTTGGTCAATGAAGGGAAAAAGGAAATGATCCTTTATGGTGGCCTTGTTGAGTTCCTTGTAATCTATGCATACTCTCCATTTACCATTATTCATGGGAACAATAACTAAGGGTGATACCCACTCACTATCCTACATAGGATAGATGAATCTTGCATCCAATAGTTTTTGCAATTATTCTTTCATAATGTCTCTTAGAGCGAGGTGCATCCTTCTTTGAGGTTGTATACTGGGTTTTTAATATTCCTTGATGTAAATGTGGTGGGTACATATGTTTTTATGGATTCCTTTCATATCTCTATATCCCCATGAAAAAGATACAACGTGTTTTGTGAGGGTAGTCACTAATTTCCGCTACCGGTATTGGGTTAAATCAATGCTTATTTTCAAGGTTTTTGAGGAGAAGATTTATATTATTTTGACTACTGGCTTATCAGTCTCAATTGTGAGTAAAAATTCCCACCGATATTCTTTGTGACCAACATAGGTTTTAGGTTGTTCTTGTTAATCAAAACCCTCAGTTTTTACTATAGTAGGATACAAATTTTGCAGAAAATTGGAAATGAAGGTGTTCTCATCAAATTTTTTGTTGGCTAGAGATGATTGAATGGTGAGAAGATTATAAAGAAAGGTTTGAAATACTTATTCTTATTCTTCTTCTATCAAAATAGGGAGTTCTCCCACAATTAATGATTGGGCAAGATATACATGAAAAGCTTCTTTTAAGACCGACCATTGGTAATGGTCATGTTTCTTTCCCCACAACTGATGTAAGCATTTTTTGTAGATAGCCATGGCCTTCCTAGGATGAGAGGGTACCCATTCATTATATACTTGGTTTGTAGGACTACGAGTTTAGTTGGGTATTTCCATTAATAAATAGAGACTATTACATCCTCCAATATTTCTTCAGGATTTATTGTTGACCTATTTTCCAATTGGAGTATAGTAGATGTATGCCTCAATAATCCTTGAAGGTTTACTTTGAGCATGATATCCCTTGTGGTGATATTTATGGATGACCCCAAGTTTATCAAGGTGTTTTGGATTATACTGTGGTCAATGTGTATATTTACTGTAGATCCACTAGGATCTAAGTATTTGGGAATAAATACCCCTCCAAGCATAAGATTTGCTAGTCATCCCACCACATTGATTGTAGAGTAGTATTTTTTTCCTCCCAGGTTTCTTTAGACATTCTTCCTTGATAAAATTATTCTAAATGGGGACATCTTTGATAGCTTGTAAAAGTGGAATTTTAACACACAAACTCTTAATCTTTCCCAAGAGTTCATTCTTTGCATATGTGTATGTTTTCTTAGTGTTTATCCTTTTAGGATATGGCGAGGTTTGTTGAGGAAGAGGTGTTTCTTGAGGGAAGGTGTCCTCTTTTTCAATATTTGAATATTCTATGGGATTCTTAGTGAGAGGAGGGTATTTTAACACCTTTCCTGATCCGAGGCCAATCTCTTGAATATCTATAGAATAAACTTGACATGTTAACTCATTATTGTACACAGGTTGGACCTGTCTATTGTTTGGATTAGGGTCGGTTGTGAAAGCAACTGTGGTTGTTTTGGAGGCTGAGGTACAACACTTGTGAAATAATTGTTTGGTTAAGGAGGAGGGGGAAATAATGCTTGTTGTTGCAGGTTTGGAGGCCTCCAACCTTGTAGAGGATTAGTCCACTGATGGTTTTGCATTTGAAGATGGTTTTGAAAAGGTTGATAAGAAGGATGTATAGGTTGACTTGGATATTTCCATTGGTTTTGCATGGGCCAAGTGCATGGATTAGGATGATACCAAGATTGAGAAGGAATTTTCAAATTAAAACCACCAAAGTATTAAGGAGGAGTTTAGTTCATACCTTGTTGTAATGGATTAGGTGCTCTGGGTTTCCTCTAATTGATGAAACATAATGATTCCACATTTTCTTTTGCTCCATGGTATGCAAATTTTAAGCCTGGAAAAGAAGGGAACTTATTAATAGGATGTGGATATTCACATATTGCACAAACATATACAACATTAAGGAGACATTCATTCCTAGGATGCCTCTTGGTGCATTTGGGGCAAAATATGGCCAACACCCTTTTTGCTTCTTATTGCTTCTTCTTGACTTGCAAGGTATCCATCTATATGGATAGTGAGTGAAAAATATTAGTCTTCATATATTCTAATAGTACTCTTATATTATTTTTATTAAGGGTTGTAGGGTGAGAAGATTGTGTTACCATTCCCATACCATTTCCACCTCTCTTCCTGGTGGATATAGAGTAATTTTTGAATATCTTCTTGATGTCTCCATAATCCATTTGAAAGATATATTCATTTGATAGGAGATTCAATGTCTCCATGAGTTCTTCCATTACTCCTCTCAACATAACAAGTTTAAGTGAGTCTCATCTAGAGTACAATTGTGGACTCTTTTGTAGCTAATCTTAAACCTTTCCTCAAAGTCTTCTAGGGATTCATTTTCCCATTGGGTCATTCAAAAGATTTCATCTCTTGTGTCTCTCGCCCTTTAATAGTCCCTACACTTGTTACTAAAAGTTTTCTTCATTTGATCCTAGTAGGTAATGTTATTACCTTATAAACTCATGAGCCATCTCAAATATGAGTACTTCAATGTATAAGGAAAGAGCTTGAGCTTTTTCTCATCTGAGGTGTAGTCATAGGTCCTACACACAACTGTAAACTCAAATAAGAAGGTATCAGGGTCTTTTGAAGTGATGCCATGTAAGCAAGGAAGGCAGGGGGGATTAATTTTTTTCATTTTTGTTTCTCCTTTTGTCTCCCAAATGGGAAATTCAAAGACTTCTACGTGATCTTCATCATCAACCATTGTATGGTGAGATGAGGATCAACCCTCCTTTGAGATATTATCAAAATCTCTTGCTTCCTCCTATGAGAAATACACAAGTTTATATTACCTCATGGAATGTTGGCTCATAGTCAACTTGTTGTTATTGATGATTAGGAATTGGTTCAATGGTGGGGGATTTAGGTAGAAATTTCCCTAATCTATCCCTAGGTCGAGACATATATCTAAAAGTTTTTAAACAAAATGCAATCTCTTTTTATTTTCTTCTTTTTTTAGATAATATGGTTAGATGTATGCATCAATGTTGTTTTTTTTCAAAAATGAATTAATTCTTATGAATTGGAAATGAAGTAATTCATGGTCCAAGACACCCATTCTAATGTTTGCAAATGATTATAACTCAAGTGAAAAAAAAAACTAGAATAATGATAGAAGAACTGCGGGCTACTACAGGAAATCCTACATGCATACATAATTTCCATAGGAATTGTACAAGAAATTCATAAATTAATGCATCAAATGTATAATGCCATGGTGATAATGTGTCATAGGAAAAATATACTAAGTGGAGTTAAATGCAAAGTGTTCATGCCATGCAAAGAATAAACACCATGAGATGCTACTTATAACATCACTACACGAAACAAAGTAACTATGCGTCATCTAATATATAAACAATAAATATTATAAATGATAGCATGCAAGTGATTAAAGATACGAACAAGTCCTTAGAACAACCCTGGGTGGGCCCTACCCAAGTTTCCTTCAAGGAACCTAGAAACAACTAATAACAACCAGCTAAAGAATAAAACATTTCCATTATTATATCATTCAAAAATAGGGTTACAAAATGGGAAAGGCCCTTGATTCTAGGAACCAATTCCCTTGACAAGTTTGATCCTCTAGATCATTAGTTCACGTGGATGAGCTGGATGATATGTCTTGAATGCTTTGTCATCTTCTGAAATAAGAAGAGGGGATACTATCCCTCTTTTTCCTCAAGCACATTGAAGTAGAATTCCTCATGTGGTTCGATCAACTAGAGTTAGTATTGCATACATACACATTTATCATGAGATAAAACATAAATGGTCAAACAAACTCATCTAATTAACCGAAATCAATTCATTCACCATTTAGTTGCAAAAACCATACTTTTATATTGATTATGGTTAAAAAGTGAGTTTGTTAAGTACAAGGGTAGGTCAAAAAGAATCATGAATGGGCCTCATGGTATCGAATGTATATTCCCATCAATATGGTGTGGACCAAGTACAACTAATGTGGACCCTTACCGATGACATAGATTGGTAGGTAACATGGAGGCATCATGGTGCTACCAAGTGGAGTCCACGTGTGCAGGTGGAAACCACGAGGCAGGGTCCAGAGTGGTGAAGGAAGAGAGGTTGACTAACAATGATAAGCGGTTTGTAGAGAGAGGAGGAGGGATATTTTCAATGGTCGAATTCACTCCATAATTACTAGTAGAATGACATGTGTCCCCCAAGAAGTAAGTAGTTTGCAGAGGCAAGAGGCTATGTGAATGACCTACAATTTCAATCTCCATAATCAATTTGAGTCAAAGATATTGATTTTGCACATGGGGACATGTGTGCTGGAGATGGATGGTTAGAGATGGGATCCCCCCACCCCCCTCACATCAATCAATACAAACATGGTAGGTGGAGGATAAAGGATAGAGGGGTATGGGTGGCCCACACTAAAATAATAATAACAATAATATTTGCAAAGTAAAGTGGAAAAAGGTAAAAAGGTAAAAGAGGGACACATATATCTAACATGGCATGTACGGAGCTAAGGGGGATGACATCAAAATTTTATAGGTTGACACGTAGAAACTAGTTCCACATCAACAACCATGTGTCATGCCACATAAAAAATGATGCCATGTCAGCAAAATAAAATTTTGTTTAAAAAAACAAGGCTGGAGCCAAAATCTTATTGTGTCCATAATAGGAGCAAACAAATTTAGAATTAGGTGAAAATTTATGTGTAATTATTTGATGACAAGGGATATTAAAGTTCCAGCGAGGGTGATTTGTTGATTCGGCTCCAAAATTCTAGAAAATGGAAATTAGTGGTTTTCAAATAACAAGGTAGTACTCATTGCCAACAACTTTATTGGTGGTGAAATTTTTATAGTAAGGAATAAGAGTAGGCATGAAGAAACCTAGTGGAGAATTTAGCCAAAATCCAGAGGGTTTGGAGTGGAATTACATAAACATGACAAAATCCACTATTATAGGAGACTTTTTGGTTATTTTAAAAATATTTAATGGAGGAAAATGGACCCAAGATCACAAATCTGGAAAACAATTCTTGGTTGACATTTGATTTATTTAATAATATAGACAAATTTTTTCTATTGAAGTTTTTCTCATTTTATTCCATTTGAAAGATGTTAGTTTCGGAAAGCTGGAGCACCAAATCATTAATGTGCAAATTGTTGAGTACTCACAATCACAATTATTATCTATGCTTGATACAAAATTTTTCTTGGTTCTCACTACATTTTATTCCATAGAGGATAGAAGTTGGTCTCCCACCTTGATTGTACCAGTGAGAAAAGTGCATAAATGGGAAAAAGTGGTGATTTTTGAGAGCTATATCTTTTAGCTCTGAGATCATATTGGAGCATGACTATAATAATCGTAAAGATACATTCAAAGGGGAATAATTATGAAGGCTTAGATTTTGATTAAAAAATCAGGTTTCTTTAGAAGTCGGGAAGGAAAAAAAGACATGTATCCTTAATCGAAAAACAAATTTGACAATGTACATATTTTCCAAAATTTGAAAGAAAGTGCTACAGATCTAGAAATGATGTGTATCTAATAGTTTTATGCATAGTTCTTGCATAATAAATTTGAAAACAAGGATAAGTAAAAATCATAATTGAAGAGCACCATTGAGGAGGAGACATGGATTTCAAAATCACAAAGAAGAAGTTAGAGGCCTAAATATTAGTGTAGGAAATGAGGAGACAAAGTATGATGGACATAGAGAGAGAATGGAGTCATTAGAGATGGTAGAAACCATGAGGAGTTTGAAGATGGAAGGAAAATTTGTAGAGTTGATAGTGAGAGGCTACTAAAAGTTTAAGAGAAGAAAAATCATCTAAACACTCAGTTGCTATAGAGTTTAAATTAGTTGCAAAGGAAAATAAAGAATGGATCAAGTTCAAGGCATGAGGAAGAAGGTATATCTCATGCAAGGAGGGATAGTCATAGAAGATATAGGCACTCAAGAAGTGAAACCAATACACACCAAAATCACTACTCACCAACTCATTTAGCTAGGAAGTCTTATGCATATGAAGAATCAAAGATTAGTCCAAATGTATGCCTTGTCAGACGTCAAAGAAGAAGACATCAACAAGAAAGTTTGCAAGGAGAGCTTAGGAATATTATGCCACCGACCTTTAATGGTGAAAAAATATGGGACAAGAGCCAAAGTTTGGTTTCTTGGGATAAGAGAGTACTTTCAACTGTGTAAATGCTCATCCATTTTAGAAGCCAAAATTGCTATATATAATATACAAGGAAAATATTCCATGTGGTGGGATCAACTAAAGTAAGTTAATCACATCAATGCGAGGAGGATTTGTTTGGAGGCAATTTAAGAAACGTTTATAACAATAGTACATTTTTGAGCAATACTATGAAAAGAATATGCAAAAGTTATTTGAACTCAAGTTGGGAAATATAACTATGGAATAATATGAGAAGAATCTTTTGGAGATTCTAGGATATGTGGGATATATTAAATAGGATAAGCTGAAGACACAAAGGTTCTTAAGTGGAATACCATCATTTTATAGAGACAAGAACCGATTTTATGAACCTGAGACTCTTGAAGAGACCATCAGGAAAGCCAAATACCTATATGACCAGAACAAAGGATTTTTTTTTTCTATAAGTCTTGGAAAGATAAGAAAAAATACAAGCTAGATAAAATGATGAATGGATTCAACCTCCTTTCTTTAGGAACAATTCTAATACATATAAGCAAAGTCAAATATCTTAAAGTGGATCTAAGATGGAAAAATCTTTGGGGAAAAGGGTAAGGTATCCAATAAAATGTTGGGGATGTGAAGGAGACCATTTGTATAGATATTTCCCTCATGAGGCCGATATAATGAGGAATGTGGACAACATACAAGGGGTAACTACAATGGAAGGTTTGGGCAGGAACATACCAAAAATATATGCAACCTTGGTAAATTGACAGGAATATCATTAGTCAAACATGATTGAGGTTGAAGGTAAGTTTTCCAATCAACCTATTGCAATTTTGATTGATTCAGGAGAAAGTCATAGTTATATTGCCCCTAATTTGGTTGAAATATTTCATTTTAAGAGAAGTAAGTAGGAGAAATCATGGTTGTTTCAACTAGCTACTTGGACTAAAAGTAAAATTAATGAGATTGTCAAAGGATATCCATGATATATGAATGGTGTCAACATTGTTACAGACTTGAATGTAATATCACTTGGCTCATATTATTTCCTCATTGGAATTGATTAGTTGTATGTGCATGGTGTTGTTTTAGATTTTCATAAGAAGAATTTTACTTGTGTTAATGAAGAAGGAAAACAAAGGATAGTGAAAGGAATTCCAAGACCTATTTTTATAAGGGATATTTCATCCTTACAATTGATGAGATGCTTCAGGAAAGGATTTTAATTGTTTTCAACTCATGTGGAAAATCCAACCAAGCAAAAAATCCAAAGTCTTGAGGACTTTCCAGTGATCTAAGAGTTTGAAAATATGTTTGAGTAAATACTAGGATTTGCACCAAAAAAAGATATAGATTTATCTATTGATTTAATTCTTGGAGCTGCACCGGTATCTAAGACTCCATACAAAACAAGTACAATAGAATTGAAGGAGATACAAATGAAATTAGAAGAATTATTAAACAAGGGGGATATATACCCAAGTGTCTCTCCTTGGAGAGCACCAATACTCTTTGTAAAGAAGAAAGATGGGACTTTGAGGTTGTGCATTGATTTTAGATAGCTAAACAAATTCATTGTGAGGAATAAATATTCTCTACCTATAATTGATGACTTGTTTGTTTAACTAAGAGAAGAAAATATATTCTCAAAAATAGATTTGAGATCAGGCTACCACCAGGTAAGGATAAATGTTGAAAACATAAGCAAGACCGCTTTCAAAACTAGGTATGGACACACTGCATTTGTAGTGGTGCATTTGGATTGACAACTGTACCAACGAACTTCATGTGCTTAATGAATGGAATATTTAGAAATTAATTGGATACGTTTGTCATTGTATTCCTAGATGACATTCTTATTTTTTCTAAGTAAGAGGAGGAGCATGAAGATCACTTGAGGTTGGTACTACAGGTGATAAGAGAGCATCAGTTGTATGATAAATTAAGAAATTGTTTTTTTATTAGAGATAGATCCATTACTTGGGACACATAATTTTGAAGGAAGGAATATAAGTATATTTAGAGAATATTGAAGCTATTAGAGGATGGCCTACATGTTGGATAGTTTGCTTGGAAAATTGGTTGTCATTGATTTCAACCCTTGGAGAGTGATATTGGAGATTGATGTCAACCCTCAGAGAGTGATGTCAACCCTTGAAGAAGTCCGGTAGCATATTCTAGTAGCCCTGACGGTGTGGTTTTGGTACCCGAAGTTGAATGAGGATTATAGATATAAATAACAGTGAAAATTCAGGCATGACCCTCATAGATGGATAATACTCGTCATTCCATTTTTGGTGATATGTGGAATTCCACGTGGTTCCTCAAGGTTAGGTAGATATGGCCTTGTAAATTTGGAAGCCCTGAAGATTGGTCAAGAATCCCCTAGTTGGTTACAAATCTTTAATGAAAAGGTAAATTGGTTGTAACAAGAAAGTTAAAGAAGTCCTAAAGTCAAGGAAATAGGTCCTAAAGTTAAGGAAAGTGGTCCCAATGTTAAGGAAAGAGGTTACTTAGAAAAAAATAAATACACCTCAAGAAGTCTCTCATAAGTACATTATAAATACACACAAGTTCATTGAATATCTATCTAATTTATCAAGTAATTATTATCTAAGGTAACCAAGGATATATGAGGTGCTTTTCAGAGGAAATATGAAGTAAAGAAGGGAAAAATTCCAAGGTAAGATACAATCTTGTGAGGATGTGTTCTAAGGTATGTTATTTACAGGTAATATTACCATGTTCACTATAAATTTCATTCTAGAACTATTCATATAGTGAAATATGGAGGATATTGATATGACATAACAAGGTACATGTAGAAATTTCATCTTCTGGGTCGTTTTTTTTTGGGAGATATACTCCATGGAAGATAGGGTTTTTGGCCATTCCTGAACTAGTCTCAAACACGTGTTCCTGGTAAAACCATCATAACTTCTTCATAGAAGATCCAAATTAAGTGAGAGAAAATGAATTGGATATAGTACATGCCATAGTATGTTGTGCAAAATTTTCATATCAAGATATCAAATATTCCGCACGGGGCATGCTCTACAAATTCACTCTCTAGATTAAGCTAGAATTCAACAAGGTCTTCCATTTTTGCTATAACTCCTTTTCTGGGATGTTCCAAGCAGTGAAAATTGGGGGAATTGCAGAGAAGATATTGAATAATATTGGGTACAATTTTTTGACATTTATTCATTACAGGTACAAAGTTATTCTTGTTGAAAGTTAGGGTTTGTGACTAATCCAAAACTAGTCCCGTGAGACTAAGGTAATGTTTTATGAAGATGCTATTCTCTTGTTGCTGAAGTTGAGGACGGTCTGTAGGTCTGTGACCACATACACTAGGTCTGTTACAGAGTTACATGTATGTTTATATGCATGTTTTGAGGGTTACATGTTGATTATGTTATGGTGTATGGCATGATTGAGACATATCATGAGTGATATTGTATATGGTTGAAGCACATGGTTTGAGGAGAATGTTGGATATTTGACACATTGTTTGAGACACATTTTTGGCATATTTATGAGGCACTTGTTGGTGATCTATATACATACTTGGTACATATTTGGCACATATTCTTGGCATATGGTTGATTCACATTTCATGGTACATGGTATATGGTGATGGTTGATGTACATGGTTGGTACATGGTTTATGGAACATGTTGTGGTATAGGTTGATGCATGGTTGATTCATGGTACATGTTTGGTACATGGTATGGTACACACACATATCTTGTGATGGTATGTTGGTGATCTTGACACATGCTTGGTAGAGACATGTGTCATTGATGTTGAGTATATGGTTTGAGATATGTTCTTGGTGATCTTGGCACGAGTTGCATGCAGATGAGAGTGGATCTAGTTTCGTGGATGAGACAGTGACAGGTTGGACAGGTTGATGTGACAGTGACAATGACAATGACAGTGACAGTGGTAGTGACAGAGTTTGTTGAGGAAAAGGTATGAAGCACCCTACTCAAGCATTTTCAGATCTTGCTAGGCTAAGGCAAGATAGTTGGGAATGTTACTCGAAGTTTATAGCCTTTAATTCAAAACAATCTCTTAATCCACAGGTAATATGTACTAGGGACTAAGGCTGATTTTATATGTTATATGTAACTGTGAAAAAGAAAATAAGCGAAGATATACATCAGTGTGTACATGAAAAGGGACGAGAATAAAAGTAAAATATGAACAATATCATTAAGATATGCATGTGAAACTGAAATGATAAATCTGATTTTTATATTAACTTCATTCTGAGATACAAAGCAAAAATCTCTTTACAAACCCCTGTGAGGGTGCGACCAAATTCAAACTTAGAAGTCTTTGATGAGAACCATACAAAAATACCCTGACAACAAAAGAAAGTTGAAGCTAAATATCTAGATCAAATTGCCATAAAAATGCTTTCACTTGACTCTGCAAAATATTCTTTATCAATCATAAAATCTAATCCATAAACAAACAAGAACACACAAACTGCCAAAGATAGATCATACACCTTTAGAAACAAGCTGCTGAAAGATATGATTCAATTTTGAATCCCGTTGCCTTCAATAAGACCCTGTTGTCATCAAGATGGTTAAGCTTTCTAGTAAACTTAGAATGAATGAAGAAAATAATTATCTCACAAGTATAGAGAAGACATTATATCAAAAGTTGTTCTTATGTTCTCTCCCCCCTTTTGTATCTTCAATTGATTGAGCTTTTATTCTCTCAATAAGTTATGGTAGTTCAACTACCATAAATACCATAACTTTTCGAATGTTTGTTTAAGATGTACCAGATGTTCTTCGTCGGATTTGGAAAATTGTCAAATCATCGAGATAGATGACCTCTGAACTTATCCTTCTCTCTCTCAGATGGCGATGTCCATAGCCCTTTGGAATGTGGATCCTGCATTCATCAAACCGAAAGGCATCTTATCATACATGAGCGTACCCCAAGGAGTAAAGCTGTTTTCTTTATCTTGTTCATTCATGGCAATTTTATTATATCCAGGAGAAACCATCAATCATAGATATTCTATTATCCCCTACTACTAGCACATGTGATCATTTTGAAATTGGATAGTTGTCTTTAGAGATGACTTATTTAAATTTCTGAAATCCACACCGCGGTCGGATTTCTCCACTCTTTTAGGACGGGACCAGATTCACCACCGGTCCCGAATGTCAATTTTATAATTTTACCGCCTCAAGGAACAACTTCCTACTTCTCTCGACCACATGTAATAAAATAGGGTTGATCTACCTAAGATTTTGTCCCAAAGGTTTGACCCGAGGTTTTAAAGGTATCTTGTGATCCCGATCACGGTAGTGTCATAATTTCTTAACTCATCATAAGACCAAAGGAAAACATTCTTATACTATCTGAGTAGGTCCTTATATTTGTCTTTTATTTCAGGGGGGGGGAGTTTAGATATTTTAACCATCCTAGACTCTTCTTTGGTTCCTATGTCCCAGTCCTCAACCTCTTTGGTTGGGTTGTAAGGTGGATTTTAGAGGTATGTCATTTTGATCAAGCAGTCTTTGAGAGGGATCATTCCCCCGAATCTGAGGTTTTTTAGGACCAACATATGATGATTTGTGATTTTGTCTCAGAAATCTTGAGGATCCTCCCTTCTTGCATGATCCATATCTGATCATTATGATTTTCTTGGTTTGCATGAGTTTCAGAAAATTCACCTACCACTTCAAGAAACTTCTTAATTTGTTCCTCATCCTCAAAAACACGCGGTCTTTGGATATTATGCGGTATAGATGGCAGTGTCTTATCTACATGTGATACTTCAATTTAAAGGTTGTAGGAGAATTGAAAGTTGAAAGCTGCTTTAGCCGTACATCAACATGCTAGGATTCTCACAGCGTGGGATGAAATTGGACATTTACGAGCCGAGAAAAAGTTTTTCCATCAGATCCTAGGCACATTTCTTGTATGATCTTAATCTGGGATACTTGGCTTTGAATGCCGATTTATTTGTTTGACTATTAACTTTGCATCTCCGGTATACCTCTAGGTTATTTATTTTTAGCTTCCCGACAGCCTCTAATCCTAAGACCAATGCTTCTTATTCACATACGTTGTTAGTATAATCATATCCCATTGCGGTCACGTAGAGAAAAGAGACAAGCGAACTTTCCTTGGGAACCCACTAAAACACTCTTACCCAGCCCCTTTACAAGATGAGCACCATCAAAAACTTTTCCCGATCTTGGTGCTACTGCATTGTCCTTGGTCATGGAACTGACTCTTCTACATTTCTATATCATTTTCTTAAAGGAAAACCATTAAATGTCAAATATAAGATGTCTAGTTCCTAAATCTTGATGCATGATGTAAATGGAAGTGCCGGTTTGAGGGTAAACACTTTAGTAATATGCTAACCTAGATCTCTCACGTACAACCGAATTAAATTTCCCGTTAAACTTAGAGGTGTGAGACACCATATCAGGTTAGAGAGACCCCCATCTTGGCTCTCCATGACCTAGACAATGAAGTAAATACATACTTAGGGAAGTATATCAACAATAACCACATCCATCAAGATATAGCTGGGACACATTACTTGAGGTTATTTCTACTAGATCTTTTATCATCCCCATATTTTTAACCTTTCTCGAATCTAAAGAGTACAGATTTCCATAGGGTATTGTGATCTGGAGACCCAATTTTCCATAATAATTTTAGGCATCCGCGTTATGGGAGGCCTCGAGGAGTCTAACATACAATTATGTAGCGGTTGATGCATTGTTATACATTTAAAAGATGTGATATAGAAGGGAGCAACAATGTATTTGGCCCCTTCAAAATGTGGACCAAAATTGATGTTGGGTTTATCATCTTCAAGGTTTAAAACATTGGTGGCTTTCTAGCTTTAAGACACCTATCACTTTGGTAATCTGCTTCCGATAAATGGGTTTTTTGCTAATTCTAAGGAGGGATTGGTATCTTAATTTTGTTAATCTCATTTTCTAGGATGAAACCTCCTATAGTTTTTTCGGTTTCTTTGATTGGTACTTCGGTCTCTTTCCTTTATGACTTATTTGTTTGGACCGCTTTATTATTCATGGTCTTGGTTGAAGGTGTAATTTTATTAACCGTTTCAGTTCCTTGTGCTTGGGCCTCAACTTTTCCCACTTCGGACCCTTGTGTGCTTAAAACTTTCTCTTTGTTGTTGGGTAACACGGTTTCTTCCGGGGTAGGCTCATAAGTTTGACCTCTTAGGAGAATTTTCTTAGGTTGAGTAGTTGAAATGGGCTTACTCTTAGATCTCAAGTTATACCCAGGTTGGACCTCGGCCATTATCATTTCGGTTTCTATTTGAGAGCTACAAAGGTCGATTATGATTTCTTTCTTCACCCTTAATTGACGTTTGTTGAGTGTTTAGAGATTTTTCATAATCTTCTCTAGTCGGATACGGTTGCGTGCAGTCATCACCAAATTTTGTGACATCATTATCCTAATCTCCGAAATCTTAGAGATCATTAAGCTCCTATAAAATTTTTAGTTCTTTAGAGTGTATTTTTTTGATCTTCATTTTTATTTGTCTTTTGGTTAGGGGTTGGGGTTCCTCTTGAAATCCTTTTGGCGAAAGAATCAGCTTTGGCCCATTCTAGCTCCATTATGGATATCTTATTAGAGCGATTTCCTTAATTATCTTAGCCATATCGTCTACTTTGTCATCTATGTATCTATTAGACCCTGACAGACCTGGTTTTTCTCTAAAGCGTTTAGTTTCCTAGGTTTTCCGTTTCTACTTTAGCTTTAAGCTTACGAGAAGCCATCATATTAGACTCAATTTGTACAATGTCATATTGCATTTGGTTTAGAGTGGCTCCCCTTCTTTCATAAAGGGAGTGCAAAATCCAGTTCGAAAGCCCTTGCGAAAGTTACTTTGGCCGCGGGTTGGGACAGTTTAACCTCGGCTAGGATTTTTGTTATACAGTTTGTTGAATCTTTGAATGAACTCCATAACTATTTCTGAATTATTTCTTAAAGACCCAAACTCGGTTAAATTGTATAGGTGGTCCTTTCTTTCTCCCCATTGTCTAAGGAAAGCATCTTCAAGGCATCATAAGACAAGATAGATCCTGCAGGTAGACTCAGAAACCAAGTTCGGCCCTGACCTTCAAAGGTTTGGACAAGAATCCTCAAATAAACGTCCTCATGTTCGATACCTAGGATGTCTTGGAATTGATCAAAGAAATTTATGTGTTCAGCTGCGGTCATATCTCCTTCCCCGGTGAATTTACGACAATTTTTATATAATTTTAGGGAAGGTTATTGTAGAGGGACATGCAATACCAAGGGAGCATATCTTGCTGCCACTTTCACAAACAATCTGTGAGGGGGGGCCATGACCTCCGGCTCCTCCTCGAGGGAGCTCCCCCCCCCCTCTGAACCCCTCCACCTCCCTCCCTCCGGTTTGCCATCGTTATTAGTGGAAATTTGTAAAGGGGGGTTTTGAAAGATTAAAAGTGAATCTTTACTTTCTTAGCAGGGGGTGAAAATCGAGGGATGACTGGTGAGGGATGTGAGGGCTTGGCTCTTCGGACTTGTAAGAGGTAGTCGGGAACCAATGGGTGTGGAATGGATGTGTGAAATATTCTTGAGGGAAGCGTGTGGAGTGCATAAAATTCTTGAAAGTCGATGATATGATGGCGATTATATAGAGGTACTACGCAAGACTTTTTCCTTTATGTTTTGCGGGGGTTATCGAAGTAGTTTCGCCTAACTTAGAATGACCAAGTATATCCTTAGTGTGAAGAGAGTGCATGAGTTTGAAGTTTGAAGAAATTTTTGGTCTTGATTAGCAATTATTGGTGATGGTAGTAGAATTAGATCTTAAGAGATCCTCTCGTCTTTAAAATTTACTTTTCGAGGTCGTGCTTGGGTGTGGTCTGTTTACCATCCAGGTTTTCCTTGGTATTCCTTCATTCAGATGCCAACTTATTGTCGTGGAGTCATAAATTGAAGATTGGAAAGCCTTTTAAGATATTGTACTCTTTGTTCACTATCAAGGGGTGGCACTTTCAACGAAAAAATGTCATTTTCCAAGGAAAGATTTAAGTAACCGGTCCCGAACAACGCCAAAATATGTTGTTCAGTGCAGTACTTAAGGTTAAAGATGCATTATCTAAGGCATTCGAAAGTGAGTAAAGGGTAGAGAAAGCGTCAACCTTTAGCAGAGAAACTAGGGATGATTTACGTGTTTGTGTTGTCCCAGCTGCTTGTTCACTACGGATGTTTTATATCCCATTGATGGCTATATGATAGATTCGGTTCAAAGCACAGGTAGTGGTTGTTTTTAAGAATAGTATCAAAAGGAGTTTAGGCAATATGTTTGATCTGATAGTCTGAGTTCAATATTAGAATTTTGTCTTGTCTGAGAGTTGATCATGGAGGAATAATAAAATAGAAACCTGGAAATTTAATGGCTATCTCAATTTGGTCGTATAAAAGATATTTTACGGTTTCAGGAATGAAAAGGGGTGCAAATCAAAGGCCCTTTCTTGTAATTGAGTTATACTTTAATAAAATATATGAGGTGGGAGAAAACATTAAAATTTGTCCTATCGGTAAGGCTCCTATCAAGGGAGAATCTCACGTATAAGCAGGAAAGAAGAAAAATGTAAAAGAAATAACCGATGAAGCATAAAATATATATAGAATTACGAAAGTGTTGACTGGTCTTATAACTGCTGATAGCCGGTACAGAGGAAAAGCAGGTAAAACAATATAAGAAACCAAATTCATTCACTATGGTAGGGTTGTACTAAATTATAGCGAAAAATTCATAAGATACATATATGAAGTAGGCAATATGAGGATCTGAGAAAACAAACTCATAACACGGCCTTGAGGGGTGAGAATCTTGGATTTTCTTTATATTAACTCTCAAAATGGAAAACCTCTATTACAATGAACACAAAAAGGTCCAATTGCACACCTTTATTTCTATGGTATATTTATAGGTTTACATAAGATGGAATCTCAATCATTTGCAAAATTTTTGGGTTATGATAAGGAGGAGAGAGAAATGGATTCATTTCTTCCTACATTGTCTTTGTTGGTGCTAGAAGCTTGTCCCTCGGCGCGTACTTTCGGTTACAAGTGACACACCTTTCCACCGGCCGAGATCTCAACCTTGGCGGTTAAGCGACAATTGGCTTCAAGGTAACAATCTCGGGCTAATTGTGGTAACCTTTCTTCCATATGTTTGTCTATGATGTCGATAGCGCATAAGTGCACACTTGGTTTAATCATACATTTATCTATTTGAATATGTTTCCATGGTCACTTGTGAATCTCGACCAAATCTCTTTCCTCTTTTCATTTAAATCAAGTGATATTTTAGCCATATTCATTTGAATCAGTACTCGGCATTACCTTTACCGCTATCAGTACCTAACATATTACCATCTATGGGAACTAAAGCCTCTTCTAAGAGTTTACGTTACCCTGCTTGGCTACACGACACCTTACGAGATCTTTGTGCTCCCATTCTTTTAATGAATATTTCCTCTGGTCTGCCTCTTTTAATAGAATATTTCCTCTGGTTTGCTCCGAAATGGGAAACCTGGGAGTACTTCCCGATTCCCTGTTGTTTGTAGCTATCACAGCCTCTTGAAAAGCGACCCGTGCTGCTCCAGCTTCTCTTTCTGCACCCAATACTCTGTAACTCGATTGGTCAAGATATCAAACAACATTTTCGCCCAATCGAAGGAACAACCTTCGATGACTTGATGTATTAGAGGCACCCATTTAAGAAAGAAATGTGAGGTGTCCTCTCTCCCGTATAATCTGCAGGTCATCATAGCTATATACTTGAACTGTGGTTCCAAAGAAGCTATTGAATATATACCTTTACTGTCTGCCCTGAACTTCGCAGGGTGAGAAACCCAATCTCTGATTAAGCTGGACATAGTCTTGTCATACTGCACACATTCCTTCTATTTGAAATTCTCCAATAATTCGACATCATATGTAAGGTCAGACACGGTGGGCAACTTGTACATAACTTGCAGTTGTTTGGGTCTGAAAGTCCCGATGGTGACCTTCTGCTCATTGATGATGGTTTTGGTTGGTATGTCCACATGGTATAATGCCCACCGGACCATATCATAGTAAGGGAGCAGTCGTGGCCTGGACGCTACTTTATGCATTCCCGATTGAACGACGATCTTATATTTGGTGGTTATGTCGTCTTTTTCATTGTCACTGGAATCATCCGAATAATCCACTAATTCGGCCTGTAGAACATCAGAAACAAACGACCAGTTCGGGACATAGTCGACACTTCGAGGTGAAGTATCAGCGACGTTGTCCGAACCTTGTCCTGAAACCTCAACGTTGGCTTTAGACGCTTTTCGCGGGGCCATGACGGGAGATCCTGCTTTAGCTCTTCTGCGATAAAAATATGTATACATACAGAAATTAGCTCGCTGAGAAAGTGTGCTCTGCATAATATAGAAATGAATTTTTTATAACGAATAACAACTCTATATATTCGAAAACTCGGTACTTTTTAAGAACATATCGKTCAAATCACGCTTAAAAATAAATTTAGCAATAAAAACCCAATCTTTATTTGTCGATTCGCCTTGTTTCTAATTAATGCCATAAATTTTGGTGGTTCRAAATGTCAGTTGGCGTAAGGAAGAATTAAGACTGCCTCGTAAACTGTGCATGCATCAAATCACGGGAGATACTGGTTTAGCTCAATTAATCCGGTTTTACCAAAGTTAATTAATCTTTCGGTACTCGTTGTATCGAGAATTTTTGCTTTAACCCTTTGAACCTCTAACACCCGAAATTGCGATGATTGACTTTGGTTAATAAAAACGTAATTGTGATTAGGCGCTTAATTAATTATGTACTTATTTATATCGCCATATCGCGACTCGGAGCTTCGAAGGTATAGCTTCCGGGAAGTTTGTATGCCAAGTTGCGAAACCGCGAGATCGCGATGATATGTTTTAATTAAAAGGGAGGATAAAATCAGATTAAGTGTTTAATTAATTATGTTCATATCTTTATCATGACTTCGCGACTCGGGGATTTGACAGTGTAGCTTTTTAAAAGAGAACACGCCAAGTTATGAATTTCTGATAGAACTTAACCACGACTAAGCTTTTACCTTTAACCTTGACACGGGTTATTAAAACAAGAAATTCGTGGTTTCGGGTATCGGGGTTACGACAATAAGACTTTTGGATTTAGTAAACGCCGAGACGCGAAACCCTGATGATGTTTAACGTGATTTAGGAAAATTTTACTCTCGTTACTGACCTGGGTAAAATTTTAAAAAAATTTCGCCGTTTCGTTGTTTGGAACTTGCGAACTATGTGATCTATAGCATCCGACATACGAAATCCTGAGGTAGAACAAAGGGGATTTTTTTTTTACGAAAAGTAGATCTCACCTTGAGAGTACAATAGCTATCGCCGCTCGCGTGATAAGACTTCAGAGATTTTGAAACCACAGATGGAAAATACGAAAACCATCTTTCGATTTCGAGCATTAAGACATGAAATTCGAGACGGGCTAGAAAAAACAAAGGCGGCTCCAACACTCTCCAATAAATATGGGATGTGATTCTCACAGTCACCCTCTTACCCGAGTTTAATGATTGGGCTCTCATACACTCAAACAAAAATAGAAGGTTTCCCCAAATGATAATAAAATTCAGAAATATGGGTTTGAATTAATACCCATAAATCATTTCCCCCTTGCCCCCCTCTTAGACACTCCTTAATCATTTCCCTCTCTTGTGGATAACTCATCCCCCATCTTTGTCCATATTCCCAATGATTGGTATGACATTATATTTATTAAAATTCATAAAATACATTTCACATATTACATCGCTTAGCCATAGCCATATTCATATTTACATTATGCATTAATTAAACTAGGGACAATAGTGAGGATGTTACAAATGCAATAACAACAATCTCAATGAAGCTTATGAAATAATAACACACAACTATAAGAAAACAACTAAGTGAATTATAACAACACACTAATCCAAACATAATCACACGTAACAACAAACTAATGAAATGAATCTACTTACAAATGTGTAACAACAATCCCTGTTTAGAGAAGGGGGTCCTTCCTCCTTAAACATAGTGCTGCAAATCAAATCAATGCTTCATGGATCCAATCCACGAACTTGCCAATCCTTTATTAATCAGAACTCATGGAATATAAATGTTGTTCTCATCAAATCAAAATCACTAACTTATTTCTATTGACCCCCCTCTCTTCTCTAATACATGGCTTTGTATTTATATAGAGGAATAAAGAGGCAACTCATAACCAATTCCTTTAATTTGCAAACTGTCCAAAACATAAATTTAGCAAATATTACAAATTCAAATTGATCAGAGTTAGAACAATGATCCAATCATGATTTCCTTCATCAAAACAAATAAAAAATAGTTTGATTCGGTTCTTCATTTGGCTCGGTGCTCCAACTTGGCATATGATTTAAAAACTGACCATAACAAGAAATATGGGAAGATCCTCCTTGGAAAAACCTCTAAATCACCCAAACCGTGCCTTAATTTGGAAAACAATTCAATCTTCACCCAATTTTGGCCATTATACACAAAACCCATGTCTTGTATTTTTCAAATTCACCTTCATCTACTCGAAAATCAAGGCAAAATTTGGATGTTTCAAAACCGTTGCTAATTTTGGCCCATACCCTTATCTCATGCTAGAGGCCCACATGTGCAAGATGGGTAAGGTTTGATCCATCCAAATCCATGTCTTCAATCTTAGGAATGAAACCCATGTGGAGGTGCCCTGGTATGCCAACCTTGGAGGTTTCCATCATGAGCGTTGTTACTGTTGCTACAAGAAATTACTTCATAAACCCTCATTAGTAAAAACAAGAATGATATTCTTTAAATTATTAAAAAGGAAGGAAAATGAGCATTACTTAACCACTAAAGAATAAATAAGTATGACATGGTGTTTTACAAGAAATTATGGTAGATGGAGTGATAAATGAGTGGTAAGAGGAAGTAAAAGGAATGAAATGGATGTTCGTAAGCGCTAATAATGGTGACAAATTAGAGACCTGACATTCACTATCCCACAAGCCACTGGTAGTATCCTACAACTATCTCAAATTTCCTCCAACTCTCTTCCTCCTGACCTGACCAACCCAAGGAATGTACCCCTTCTCTTCTCTTAGTCCATTGAGTGTCCCATTCATTTATCAAGGTCTATATAGCATAGTTAACCAAGAATATCCCTGTTGGGAACTCAAGGGAACTCAAGGGAACTCAATGGAATTCACTTCTAGTAAAACTACCAACAACAACAACAACTCTTTCTTTTATAGTGAAACTCCCACAAGAGTTCACTCTTAAGGACTGACAACCCGAGTCTTCAATCTTCATCTGCAAAATGCTCCAAAAATGCTTCAACATACTCCAAAATTCTCCTATCCTTCTTTCTCTAGCTCTGGTGTTGTTTTTCCCTGCTCTCTACTTACTACTCATGCCAAGATTGAATGTGAAAATCTGCCTTTTCTCTTCCATACATATTTCCTCTATTTTCCCAAGAAAATTGACTCCTCACTTTTCCCAATGTTGATTGTAATTTATCCCCATGCTCTCCAATAGATATAGAATGTGACTCTCATAGTCACCCTCTTACCTGAGTTTAATGATTGGGCTCTCATACACTCAAACAAAAATAGAAGGTTTCCCCAAATGATAATAAAATTCAGAAATATGGGTTTGAATTAATACCCATAAATCACTTCCCCCTTGGGCCCCTCTTAGACACTCCTTAAGCATTTCCCTCTCTTGTGGATAACTCATCCCCCATCTATGTCCATATTCCCAGCGATTGTTATGACATTATATTTATTAAAATTCAGAAAATACATTTCACATACTACATCGCTTAGCCACAGCCATATTCATATTTACATTATGCATTAATTAAACTAGGGATTATAGTGAGGATGTTACATTCCTGCCCCCCTACAATTGTGCACCATCCTCGATGCACAACACCATGCTGAAATACATATACAAATTTACATCATAATATTTAGAAAATAAAATTCTAAAATCTGTTTACTCTCCAACACAATTCCAACAATAATCTCTCGTTCTTCTCAACCTACTAACCCAAGGAATGCACCCCCTTCATTGACCTCAGTCCATCAGGTTGCAACATTCTTTTATCAGGGCTATCAATATAGGTGACCAAGAATTTTGAGATGTGGTTCTAGAACTCTAGTTTTCCAAAAATGGAGTCTTTTATTTTTAGCTTCTATTTTCTTCAAAATTGGAAAAAAAATTGCAAATTTTCCTCCCACATAGTTTATTCATGCTCCCATGTTGCCTCTTCAGGACCGTAGTAGGTCAATTGAAACTTTACCAACTCTATCGCTTTGTTCTGGAGCACTTTTACTTTTCGGTCCAAGATGCGTGTTGGTTCCACTTGGAAATCCCCTTCGTTTTCCACCTGGATCATAGTCCAATCAATTATGTGGTTAGATTCAGGTACATATTTCTTTAATAATGATACATGAAATACATTATGCACTCTCATGGATGTAGGCAATTTCATCATTTATGCAATTGGCTCTATCTTCTCTAATATTTCGAATGCCCCACAATAAATTGCTGCCAACTTGTTAGATATTATGATCCTAAAAGTACTTAGTATAATATTATTTTATTATACTTAGGATTTTCTAGAATGTATTTTGTTATAATAGATAACAAGTCTATAAAAGATTCGCTTCTTAGAAGCAACAAAATAGGAAGTTGTTAGAATCTTTATTTAATGTACATGGACATGTGTCATGCTCACATGATTATGTGATAAGATGTCTATAACAAAAATTAATTTAGAATTAGTATGATGAAGCTTATTAAAGCTCTCATTTTCTCACACGAGAGTAATGTTAGAGATTGTAAGCTCTTGCATTAATTGTGTAATTTATTTCCCTTCTTTAATAAAATTTATGTGTTTGAGGAGACTTCTTCCATCACAACTTTGGAAAGCAACCCAATCTTATCGAACTTCTTTTTTCTTTCACTTTTAGAAAAACATGTTCACCCACTTTAAAGTCCCTAAAAACTCTATTCTTGTCTACATAACTTTTCTACATGTCCTGGGCAAACTTTAAATTTTGCCTGATCTTTTCCATCTGCTCTTCCATTTCCCACAACAAATTTGGCCTAATGATAGCCTTGTCTTCTAGGTTATCCCAACTCACTGGTGTGTTACACTTCCTTCCATACAATGCTTCAAATGGGCTCATTTTTAATGAGGCTTGATACCCATTATTGCAAGCAAACTCTACTAAGTTGATGTAGTCTTCCCACTCTGATGGCTGGTCCATCACATACATTATGAGCATGTATTCAATGATTATATTAGTCCTATTTGTTTTCCCATATGACTCTGGGTGATACCTTGTACTGAGATTTAAATTTGTTCCAAAACCTTTGAACAAAACTTTCCAAAAATTTGATGTAAACTTTGGATCTCTCTTTGAAACAATTTCCTTAGGCACTTCATATAGCCTAGAAACTTCCTTCATGTAAATATCTGAAATATTTTCTACCTTGTGTGTAGTCTTTACATGAATAAAATGTGCAAATTTTGTTAATTTATCCACCACCACCATGATGGAATCATGCTGCTTCACTGTTTTGGGCAAATTTGTAATAAAATCAATTGTAACCATTTCCCATTTCCACTTAGGAATGAGAAATGAACATAGCAGTCACGCTGGATGTCTATGCTCTATTTTCACCTTTTGGTATTCTAGACACCTGGCTATGAAATTAGCCATTTCTTTCTTCATTCATGGCCAAAAGTATTGGCTTCTTACAACTGCAATTATTTTTTGACATCCTGGGTGCCTAGCATATGGCACATTATGCATTTCCCAAAACACTATATTTTTCATCTCACGGGAAATTGGCACATAGATTTTCCCTCTGTACATGAGGATTCCATCCTCTTTCAACTCATAATAATTAAATTTCTGCTGTAAATTACCTTGTTGTAATGTTTCTTTTATTTTTTGATATTGTTGATATGAATTTGTAGCTTTTAAAATTTCATATTTTAAATATGCATTGAACATGATGATATCTGAAATATGTATTTCTTGAGCTCTTCTGCTGAGTGCATTACCCACTTGATTTTCCTTTTCTTTTATATGCTTAATTTCAAAGTCATATTCACTAAAAAATTCCATCCATCTAGTTTTTCTGGCATTCAATGTTGGCTGTCCAAAAAAATGCTTCAAACCATAGTGGTCTGTCCTTAGGTCAAATCTTCTCCCCATAAGGTAATGTCTCCACATTCTTAATGCATGTACACTGGATTCTAATTCCAAGCCACATGTATAATAATTCCTCTCATGCTCTTTTAATTTTCAGGACTAGTAGCATATCACATGATTCTTTTGAGTGAGGACTCCACCGAGACCTTCCTTGAGCATATCAATGCACACCACATAATATTCATCTGGATATGCAATCTTCAAGATTGGCACACTCGTTAAAATATCTTTCAACTATTGATTTTTTTTTTCACAATTGAAAGTCCATTCAAATTCTACTCCCTTCTTTTGCAAAGAAGTGATTGGGATTGCAATATTTGAAAACATTTTTATGAATCTTTGATAATAACAGGAAATACCCATAAATGATTTGACCTCTGTCACATTTCTTGGCGCTGTCCATCCTCCAGTGGAATTTATATTCTCGGGATCAACTGTCATCCCATTTACTAAAATAATATGCCCCAAGTAGTGAATCTTCTTTTGATAAAATATGCACTCACTTAGCTTGGCATACAACTTATGCTCTCTCAAAACTTGCAACACCATTCTCAAATGCTGCTCATGCTCCTCTTCTGTCTTGGATTAGATGAGCATATCATCTAAGAAAATAATTATGAACTTGTCCAAGTATTCCTTGAACACTCCATTTATTAGGCAATGAAAATAACTGGGGCATTTGATAGCCCAAATGGCACCACCATAAATTCATAATGCCCATATATTTTTTTTAATGTTGTCTTGCCGATATCTTCTTCCTTTATCCTCACTTGATGATAACTCGATCTCAAGTCGATCTTGGAAAATATTCATGCACCTTTTAGCTCATGAAAAATATTATCGATCCTTGGCAAAGGATATTTTTTCTTTACAGTGACCTTATTCAACTGTCTGAAATCGATACATAGCCTTAAGGTTCCATATTTCTTCTTCACAAAAAGAATTGAGGCTCCCCAAGGTGACAAAATTGGGGCGTATATACCCATTCTTCAAACTTTCTTCAAGCTGCATCTACAACTATTTCAATTCTAGTGTGCCCATTCTATAAGGTGTCTTGGACACTAAGGCAACTCCTAGCACCAAATCAATAGAGAAATCAATGTTTCTCTTTGATGGTAATCTGAGGATTTCCCCAAAAGCATCTTCAAACTCCCTCAAGACTAGATGGTCTTCAATACTTGCCACTTTATCTCTGGCTACCTCTTCCATATGGGCTACAAAAATTTGACATCCCTTCCTAAAACTCTTTTTCAGTTGCATGGATAAAATTTCTCTAATAGCTACAACTCTCAGAATGCCTTGAATCTCGCCTTACTATCCTCCCTCATCAAGACAAGTGATTGTATTTTTGTAACAATCTAGGAGAACATGGTGTTTGTCCAACCAATCCATGCCAATTATATGAACCCAATGGTATGATGTTCACATATACCTTTGTGTTGAGTCTATTCATGTCCATTAGACAATCGTTAACCAACTCATTGATCTTTCTCTTAGCCCTTGTGGCTAACTAAACTAACCAATATTTCTTATGCTTACTCCTTTTCAAGTGAAATATTTCAACAATGTTAGAGTTTTAGTAACTATGGCTAGCTCCAGAATCAATTAAATTGCTATGAGATGGTTATCAATCTTACCTTCCACTTCAATCATGGGGGATTGATACTCTGCTTGCTTTTTGTCCAAGGCTGCATAAATTATTGGCATGCTTCCTCCCATATCTTCAACTTTTTCAGCCTCTTGAATGTTGTGGACAATCCTCATTCTTTCTCCTCTGTGAGTGAAGTCCCTATACAAGTGATCTCCATCACATCCCCAACATTTCATGGGCTACTACCTTGGCCTTTCTCCAAATGAATCTACCATCCTAGGCTCATTTTGGGTTGACTGACCTTGTTTATTTGCTTGAGATTTATTTCTAGAAAAGGAGGGATTAAAACCTTTCTGCCTTTGCTCAATTTTACCCTTCATCTTGTCATTCCAAGATTTTTGGAAAATTGGTATTCCTCTGCTCTGCTCATAAATATATTTTTCTCTCCTTATGGCCTCTTCCAAATTCTTGGGGTTATCATATTGTATCTTGTCATTGTAGAAAGAGGGTAACCCACTCAGAACCCACTAGATATTATTCATAATGATCTCTGTTGTATTAATAATCCTTCATTAGCATGTGCGAAGTATATATTGACCTTTTATTGATGATATTTCTAGATTTACTTGGGTCTATTTCTTGAAAAATAAGAGTCACATATTTGAAAAATTCAAGGAATTTAAGGCATTGATTGAAAAACAATGTGACCGACTTATCAAATGTTTGAGATCTGATAATGGTAGAGAGTACGTGAATCAACCATTTGAAGAATATATTGCTCAATCAAGTATTGCTTGGCAAAGGTTCATTCCTCATACTCCTCAACAAAAAAACGTAGCAGAAAGAAATAATTGGACATGTAAAACATGGCTTGATGCCTTTTGCAGGCCAAAGATTTTTGATCTAAGTTTTGGGTCGAAGCTGTTTATTGTGCCAACTATTTACTAAATTGTATTTTGACTAGAGATGTCATTTCAGTGACTCCATTCGAGAGATAGTACAACAACAAGCCCTCAATCAATCACCTCATAGTATTTGGCTGTATTTCTTGGGACCATATTTTGGATGACTGCAGAAATAAATTAGATGCAAAGATCCATGCTTGCATCATGATGGGAAAATACGAAGAATCCAAAGCATATCGACTATTTAACCCTATCAAACGGTAGATCATTTTCGAGAGAAATGTATTTTTTGATGAGAATTCTTCAGACATTAAGTTGTTGAATGCCTCCTTTGGTCTATTACATAGTGGTTCCTTTGATATTATTTCCGACAATGGACCACCTGTTCCTTTATTTGGTATTTCAACTGGGTAGTCGAACCCTATTCCTGAGTCAACCAAACAATCAATTTCTGGGTTGGTTGGTTCTCGGTCTGTTCCGATTGAAACTATTAGTTCTCTTGATCAACCTTCTGTAGTGAATTTTAGTTCATTTTCTCCTTTTCTCCCTTGGTGGGCTACTAAGACGATTTAAGTTGCTAGACTTGATGTTGGTGACGTCTCTTCAGGACGTCAAACTCAGAGTTAGAAGCAACTAGAAAGTGTTGCTTTGATGACTCGTGTTCTTGAGGCTTGAAAGATGAGATGAACTCTCTTTTTAAAAAATTGACACTTGGGATTTAGTTCCTTGACCTCAAGGGAAGAACATCGTGAAATGTCAATGGGTTATAATACAAAATTTACCTATCAAGGTGTTGTCGAGTGTCATAAATCTTGTTTGGTCATGAAAGGATTTTCTAAGCAAGAAGACATTGACAACAATGAGACATTTTCCCATGTTGCAAAGATGAATTTTGTTTGTCTGATTCTTTCCCTTGTTGATCACTTTGGATGGTAGATCCACCAGATGGATGTTAAAAGTTCCTTTCTTCATGGCGACTTATCTGAAGAAATATTTATGGAATAGCCCCCTAGTTTTGTGACAGATTCTAATCTTGTTTATTGACTACAAAAGTCCCTTTATGGTTTGAAACAAACTCCAAGGGCCTAGTATGCTAAGAATTACCATTTCTTTCTCAAAATTGGATTCAAATGTTGTGAATATGTCACAGTCTTTATGTATTAGATGGTAATGGTGATACCTAGATTGTTGCTGTATATGTTGATGATTTGGTCATAATTGAAAATAATCTTAATATACTTCTTAGATTGAAGAGACAACTTGCTAACACTTTTGATATGATAGATCTTGGTCTTCTATATTATTTTATTGGTCTTCAAGTTTTACCTCTATATTGTCATTTGTACCTCTCTCAATCTAAATATGTACTATATCTCTTGAACCATTTTAAGATGGCCAACTGTAAGCCATGTGCTACCCCTTTTCAGTCTGGGATTAAGCTAACCAAAGATTGCCAATATCCTAAATTTGATGCTACTCTTTATCGACAATTGGTCAGTGACCTTATTTATTTAACCCATAGTCAACCTGATCTGTCCTTTGTTGTTAGTGTGGTTTCTCAGTTTATGAAATATCCACACACTGGTCACTAGAAAGTTGTACAATAAATTGTTTGTTACATCAAAGGTAGCTCTCATCTTTGTATCATGTATTTTCATAGTTCAGATTCGTTAGTCAACTTCACTGACTTCGATTGGGTAGGAGATAGTGATGATCAAAATTCCACTTCTGGCTATGTGTTTCTCTTTATAATTATACCTCTGGTTTGGTTGTTCAAGAAACAAAGGGTAGTCTCTCTATCGATTATGGAAGTTGAGTATCATGGAGCCATCAATGAAGGTACAAAGGATGTTTGGATTTTATATTTTTTGGGTGAACTTGGATTTCCTGTTCATACCTCGACTGCTATCTATTGCGACAATCAGAGTGTAATTCAGGTTGTTGATAATCCTGTTTCCCACAATAAAATGAAGCATGTCAAAATTTATGTTCAATACTTGTGAAAATTAGTTTATGAGAAGGTTTTCACTCTTGTCTATTTCAAAACTGATGATCATATTGCTGATATATTTACCAAGTTGTTGTTTGAATTTAATTTTATTAAGCTCTGCACTATGCTTTGGCTTCAGGTAGCTACAATTATGGGGGGGTGTCCTGCTGAATTAATTTGACCTCTTGAACCTCTAGANTAACCTCAGGTTTTGATGATTCATCCCATTTCTATTGGAGATAGTTGGTTAGTCAATCAACTTGTAGTTGGAAACAATTGGTCGGGTGGTCGACTAATAGTCAGAGATAGTTGGTCAATGGATCGACCAAATGATCAATAGAATATGTGTTGGATGACTAGATGGTTAGGTCGACTTGGTAAGTCAGCTAGCTGATGCAATAATGCGAGTTTTCCAGAAACCATTCCAACCATCGACAATTATATGTGGAAAAGATCTTCCCAATTTCAAGGAAATTGGTTAGATCTCGAGACTATAAATAAAGGATCCCATGAGTTGACTTCAACAACATGGTGAGTAATGACGATTGTATTCAATTATTCATTCTGATGTTCTAATAACAATGCGCTATACTCAAGTCCTTAAACAATGTCTTTAGACACCATCGATCTTCTTGGAGTATTATTCCTTTGTTTATCTCTACATTTTCTATTTGTTCTTCTAAGTGTTACACCAAATTCCCAACATAATGGATATCAAGATTCAATAAATATGAGTCCTTTTGAAGCTTTATATGGTAGGAAGTGTAATTATTTAGTTGGTTGAGACAATCCAATAGATAAACTTGTACTTGGGCTAGGGTTTCTTAGAAAAATGAAAGAGAAAATGGAAAAGATCAAGTAGAATTTAAAGGCAACACATGACACCAAGGGAATTTAAAGTTAGGGAGCATGTGTTTTTGAAAGTAAAACCAAATAAAATAACTTTGAAGTTGGGAAGCTACACTAAGATAATAGCTATATACTTTGGTCCTTTTGAGATATTAGATAATATAAGACCTATTGCATACATGCTTGCATTAATTGTTTCCATAAAAGTGGATAATGTGTTTCATATGTCGTTATTGAAAAGGTATGCGCATGATCCTAAAAATGTCATTGACTAGAATTTGATTCAGGTGGAAATAGAAGGATATTTCTAGGTGAAACCAATGCGTATATTGGACAAGAAGGTTGTTAATTTTCTAATCCAATGGCTCGATAAATTATTTCCTTGTGATTTCCTTGTTGGAAATTAAATTTGCAGCTCATAGAACAAAATATATAGATTGAATAATGAACTAAAAAAAAAAAAAACAACAACATAAGCAATTGGAGACCAAACTTCACAAACAAACACATAAATTCTTCCCTTCAAATCAAATTTTCATTAATAATGAACCCAATCTCACAAGGTCTCCCTTTTTGGGAAAATGGTTCATTGAGGAAAACTACAAATTAAAGCAAGCTTGAAAACTCTGGCCCTGAAGAAACCATTTGCTTGATCTTCCCAGATCTACCCGTTGGAGACTTAGATCTGCACTAGATCTTCTTGTTGGTCCTCATATCTGCTAGATCTACTTGTTGGCACCTCATATCTACTAGATCTTCTTGCTGATACCTCAGATCTGCAATAGATTTGTTCATTGGTACCCAAGATTTTCTAGATCTACTTGCTGCTACCTCATATTTTCTATATCTGTTCCCTGCTACCTTAGGTATGCATTAGATATATCTGTTGGTACCTCAGATATGGTATATCTACCTATTGGTACTGCATATATGTTAGATTTGTCTATTCATACCTCAAATTTGCACTATATCTATCCACTGGTACCTCATATATGCTCGCCAGAAATCTATCCTTCAATTTCTGGCCGCTGGGTTTTCATCTCCTTGCTGCATTACTTGCACTTTCCTCCTTTGGACTTGATCTCTAGTTGAAAGTCCTTTTTCACCTTTTCTAAGATCCCCTTGAATCATAGTCCTTAGTGACTCAAGAACTTGAGAAAAAATCCTTATTTTCTCTTCTTCTTGATCCCCTTGAGTCATAGTCCTTTGTGACTCAAGCACTTTAGAAAAAGTCATTCTTTTCTCCCAAGTGGATGTCTTTCTCCTTCACCTAGACTTAATTTTATAATATTCAGTTATGACCGAATCAAACATAACCCTAATCTCCAAAGTGATTAATTGTTGAGATTATATTTCAGCTCACTTGAGATCAATGGATAAGATTCATTTAATTCACTAATGCTAATAACCTTAGCATTTAATTAAATTAAACTCACTTTAATTATAAAAATCACTTTACTTTAATAATTCCTTTAATTAAATAAAATTACTAAGGTTGAAGGCTCTGGATGACTTCCACAAATCTAGACACTTAGACCTGTGTGGAAGTACCTATTCAATGCTACAAACATAAACACACCCTCTTAGTGAGGAAGGTACTTCTGGAAGGCCACATGGAACTGGCTATCCCTTCTTTCTTGGCACAATGTCCCATACATCATCTTGCACCATGGAATCCCACCAAACCTGCTGGTCTGTTGCTTCCTGAACACTGAAAGAATCAGAATCAATGATGCTACTTAT
Source organism: Picea sitchensis (assembly GCA_010110895.2). NCBI lineage: Eukaryota > Viridiplantae > Streptophyta > Pinopsida > Pinales > Pinaceae > Picea > Picea sitchensis. The sequence continues at coordinate 35,907 of SNQJ01S0008483.1, read as the reverse complement.
TTGTGCCACGAAGTTTAGAAACTTCCTCAGAGGATTGCTCTCCATGAATATGCTCCTAGGGTCCTCAAGATGCTTCCGAGCATCCCTCCATGTTTGCACAAACCATATGGGTCTTCTGATAGAGTTGGAAGGGGATAACTCCTCCTCCCCACCTGAAGGTCGACTCCCCACACTAGAAGTCTCTAAACATTTTTCTCCCTTTGGAGCCTCCTGCTCCTCGTCCTATTCCATTAACACTRGTCCACACACATATGAATGTATAAGATCTAATATCCCCTTGGAACTACTCTCATTTCTTGGAAAAGAAACCTTGACATTCTTGCCAATTACACACCCTTTATTTCTCAATACTAAAATATGGGAGACCAATGCCAATATCTCTTAGAATTGACAACACCCTATAGTGTAGGTGTCCCATCCTCATGTGCCATAACTTACACAGTTGTCATAATCATGTACCAAGACTTGAATATGATTACCTTGTAACTTGTATAAATTTCACTCTCCAATCCCAATGCTCAATGATGTGTCAAGGATAGCTCCCTCTGGATGTATGAGTAATTTCCCTTTCTTGAACATGACGACAAAACCATTGTCCTCCATAATTGATAACGAGAGAAATTTATTCTTTAGTCATGACACATATAACATATCATGGGATTCCAATGAACTACCTGACTCAAGGTGGAACAAGATTGTTCCCTCCCCCTTCACTGCATACTTGGCATAATCACTAAGATCCACATGGATCCTTGAGTCTTTCTTTGTCAGATTGTTGAGTAGCTCCCGTTCTTTTATCATACTTTCTTCCCACTAAGAAAATAAACAAAAAAATACAACCACCTCCTGCTTCCTAACAACTCTGCCTCTGTTGTACGGCCTTGTACCAACATCCTGTATGATCTGTACGTGCTCAGTATGACCCACACAACATGTATGTACACGCCATGGACCACCTACTTGACATGTATGTACACTCCCTACGCTATTTGATCCACACACACGACACTCCCAACAACTCATATTTTACCAGATCTATCTGTTGTTTCCACCTTGCTTCTCCTCTCCTTTCAACTGAATTGATCTCTAGGTGAAAGTGCTTCTTCTCCCCTGCTAAGACCTCCTTGAGAAAAATTCCTTCTTTTCTCTCTCTATGAGTCACCCAATCCAATAGAGTTGTCTCTTGTCTATCTTTCCCCTTGAGCTGTTCTATGAATGAAATTCCTTCTTCGCCCTTTGTTGAGGTACTCTTAAGTCACAATCCTTCTTGTCTCAAGAACTCAAGGTCTCTCACTTCTATTTTATAGATCTACATAGATATTCTAAAATCATATTCCCTTCAGAGTTAAATCTCTGATACCATGTTAATTTTATAATCCAGTGCCTAAATAATTTTTTTCCTTGTGAGTTCCTTGCTGAAAATTAAATTTGCAACTCATAGAATAAAATATACTAAATGAATAATGAACTAAAATAAACAAATCAACACAAGAAACTGAAAACCAAACTTCACACATGCACACATAAATTATTCCCTTCAAATCCTCTTTTCATTAATAATGACTCCAAGCTTACAAGGGATCCCTTACTGGGAAAATGACCCATTGAGGAAAAACACAAATTGCAACAAGCTTGGAAACTCTGGCCCCAAAGAAACCCTTTTTCTAATCTTCCCAAATATACCCATTGGACACTTATATCTACACTAGAACTGCCCCGTTGGTCCTTAGATCTTATAGATCTGACTTCTGGTACAAAGATCTGCTAGATCTTCCTGGTGATACCTCATATATGCACTAGATCTATCCACTGGTACCTCAGGTCTACTAGATCTGTCTGTTGGTACCTCAGATCTACTAGATCTGTTTGTTGGTACCTCATATCTGCACTAGATCTATTCGTTGGTACCTCAAACCTGCACTAGATTTATCCGTTGGTACCTCAGATATGCTAGATCTATTTGTCAATATCTTAGATTTGCTATGTCTTTCCACTGATACCTCATATATGCACTAGATTTGTCCGCTAGTACATCAKATCTGYTCCCCAGAAAAATTGTCCTTCGATTTTTGGTTACTGGTTTTTCTTCTCCTTACTGCACTACCTTCAATTTCCTCCTCTGGACTTGATATCTAGATGAAATTCCTTCTTCACCTTTGATGAGATCCCCTTGAATCACAGTCCTTAGTGACTCAAGCACTTGATCAAAATTCCTTCTTTGCTCTTCTTTTCGATCCCTTTGAGTCACAGTCCTTCGTGACTCAAGAACTTGAGCAAAAGTCCTTGTTTGCTCCCAAGTGGATGTCTTTCTCCTTCACCTAGCCTTGATTTTATAATATTGAGTTATGAATGAATCAAATGTAGCCCTAATATCCAAAGTGATTAACGATTGAGATTAGATATCACCTCACTTGAGATCAATGGCTAAGATTCAATTCATTAATGCTAATAACCTTAACATTTCATTAAATTAAACTCACTTTAATTATAAAACTCACTTTAATTTAATAATTCCTTTAATTAAAGTAAATTACTAAGGTTGAAGGCTTTGGACGACTTCCACACATCTAGACACTTAGACCTGTGCGAAAGTACATGTTTAATGCTAAAAACATCAACAAAGATCACAATGCTCCAAAACAGACCCATAGGGTACGTAAAGGTCCAATGGACCTACTATAACCTTGAATAAGTGATGTGGGAATTAGAGGATGCAATGAAGGAGGCAGATCCACATTTGTTTTGACATTTCAATGTAAAAATTATTGGATATAATGGTGATGTGTACCAAGGACAATGCAAAATCTAGGGGGAGGTGAATATAATACCCTAGTTTTGATCCCCATACCAATAACATATACGTGTACATGATGAATGGAATGTGGTACATTGAATGAGAACAAAAATACATCATAAGATGTAGAAGGAGAAGGATAAAATAATGTTGGGCTATGACTCCATAATAAGGGAAGGAAAGGAGGATTAGGGGTCCAACGAGGGATAAATGAAGATAATATTATTTATAGGCCTAAGTTCTTAACCCTCATTAATAATCATTCCTCAATCCTTGTGATTAGTTCTAAGAGAGGGAAACATGTACTTCCCATGAAGACATTCAATTTATTATTAGCATGGAAATATACTCCACGAATTTGGGCATGTAACGAGAATTGAAATTAATTCTTTATAGGGTTTTCCCCAGTGAACTTAAGATACTGTATGATGACTATAATAAAATTATTGATAATGACTGCCATGAAACTATGTGGAGAGTATGACTATGTGTAAGGTAAACTGTTGTCATTGAGGAAACTTAATTCCAACTGATAATCCCTAGAGTACTTAGTAGTGATATTTCCTGGCCGGTATGTGTTGGAGATTTGGAGGGAAGTGGGATAACCTTAGGGACTAGATGACAGAGAAGGGGATCCCATTTATTGGGTTCTATACATTGATGGGGAAAGAGGGTTGGTGGATTCAGATAGCTGTAAGGGTTTACATACTCTAAATTCCGGGAATTGTGTTGTGTGATGGGAGATAGAGGCAACCATAGGTATATTCATCCTTGTGGATTCATAGCCTCAACAAACGGGTGGCCTCCATTGTAGATATTTAAGTACAATAGAGAGCCTATGGTTGGGTGGAACACCCTTATTTTGTATTCAATTGGTGGTTAATTCCTAGAAAGATAGTTTTCACGATTTATTTATGAATGTGTTAAATTAATGCTTTTTACATCATGAATTGCATTAGTTTCTAGCTTTTTTAGTTATGTTCGCATGTTTAAGCCTGCATTTGTAACTATGGTATCATTGTCCATTGAATGATTAAATTGTGTTTCATAAGCTTGTATTGTCATTTTTGCATGAATTAATTAATTAATAATGTTATAGCGAGGAAATTGGTATCAAAGTAAGAAGTTGGTGGAAATTGGTGTTTTCAAGAAGTATTCCATATTCTCAATACAACACTGAGGTTACTAAGTATGTTACAAAAAGGGAATTGTTGTTGGCAAGTAAGCTTAATATCATATGAAGAACAACTATTTAGTTGGCCAAAGAAAATGAAAATGAAAAATAATTCCATAGCTATGCAAATCACAGGAAGAATGTTAATACAATTTGGGAAATGCTAAAGTTTCCATCCAAGAGAGTTAAACAATATTGATGAGATAGGGGTTGCTCATTTTCAAAGTTTATATAAAGAACCAACAAGGGAAAATATAGTAGAGATACTAAAACTCACCCCCTCTTTTCCTAGTTTGGTAAGTGATGAATCAAATGACTTGTTAATGGAATAATTTAGAAAGGAGGAAATAAAAGTAATATTGCCATCTCTTCAAAAAGACAAAAGTCTAGGTCCTAATGGATGCAAAGTATAGTTCTTCATTGATTTTTATGATTTGTTTGAGGATTGATTAGGGCTATTGAGGAGGTGAGGGAAACATGAAAAGTACTAGGAGTTTACAAATCCACCTTCTTATCATTTATTCCAAAGAAGGAAAATCCTTATCCTTCGAGTATTTTAGACCTATCTCGCTATGCAACTATGTTTACAAAACAATATCAAAGGTTCTAGCTACAAGGGTGAAGATTTTTTTTTATGATACTATCTCCTATGGAAAATTTGGCTTCCTAAATGGAAGACAAATTCATGAGGCTATTGGAGTGGCTCATGGAGGTTTTCATACAATACAAGTGAATAAAATGCTAGCAATGGTAGTGAAATTGGATCTTTCAATGGTGTATGATAGAGGTATCTTTCTCTACTTGAGATTAGTGCTTCTTCAAATAGGTTCCATATTACAAATTGTAAATTGGATTATGGGATGTTTAACCTCTATCTCTTTTGTAGTGTTAATAAATGGTCCAACTTCAATATTTTTCACCCCCTTTGGAGGAATGAGGCAAGGTTGGAGGACTAAGGTAAGGATAGAGTGTCTAAGAAAGGCTATCCTGAAAGTGGAGGAGGAGGAGCCATAATGAAGGTTTAGGGTTTTAAAGAATATACATATGAAGATAGATTGGGTTGAATATTTAGAAGACCTAGACGAGGGCTATCCAATATCTGTGAATGGTAGTTTAGAGGTTGTTAGCCTGGTAGGAATAGTCTTGACATATACTAGAGGTTTTTAAAGGATTTTCAAGTAGGGTGGTTTAGGTGCAAGACTCCATCCTTAGAAAATGAGGTGGATACAAATAGAGGTGCAAAGTATTTGTAAGAGGGATAGCCATTACAAGAGTACATAATTATTATCAAAGGAATTAACAGAGGGTAAGTTAGTACAATAATTTTAAAATTAAAATATTCCATCTCATTGTGAAGGAATCAAAATGGATCATTGTGCACCTCGTATGGGTAAATATGCTAGGGTTGTCTCTCGAGTTCGATATATCATAGATATTCAAGGCTATTAGGGATATGATTAGGACTTTTATTTACATAATCAATAGTTTAAATATAAAAATTCTCATTTAGTGCTCAAAATCCTTGTAGAATTGGATCTAAATGAGTGTTTAGTAGAGGATATTGATCTAGTTGTGGGAAATACGTTTTGTGTTCTGAGCTTGGATTAAATTGGTATCCCATTTCAATGTGTTTGTTTTCATAACTATGGACATTTGGTTAGTGAGTGTAAGTTGAAGTTTCACAAAAAGGATTGGAGGAAGAGAAGTTATGACGATACTAGTCAAAAGACAAGGTTTGAGGATGCATTTTCAAAGGGAGAAAATGGAAAATCCAATGAGATATGTGGTGGTGAGTAGAACATCATGAAGGAAGGGACTGGAGTTTTTTTGGCTATTGATAAAGTGAAATACATTATGGAGAAGAGTATGAATGATAGTGAAGGGGATGGCTTGTGTAACACCCATCCCAGATGATTCAATTCACACACTTGCATACAATCATAATGAAAATTAAGTTATGATTGGGCATTGAATAACTCCACACTTTGAAAATGTTTTACTAAATTGATCCACATGTAAATACAATGAGATATGACCTTTGGTTTCATGTTGCAAGAGGTCTAATGACTTTTCCTATTCACCGATGGCTTCATATTCCTCCTAAATCAATATTTACAATATACCATAATCCCAAGGATTAGGTATCTAACATCCCCCCTTAATCTGAAGGGGTGTTNCTTGTGTAACACCCACCCCAGATGATTCAATTCACACACTTGCATACAATCATAATGAAAATTAAGTTATGATTGGGCACTGAATAACTCCACACTTTGAAAATGTTTTACTAAATTGATCCACATGTAAATACAATGAGATACGACCTTTGGTTTCATGTTGCAAGAGGTCTAATGACTTTTCCTATTCACCGATGGCTTCATATTTCTCCTAAATCAATATTTACAATATACCATAATCCCAAGGATTAGGTATCTAACATCCCCCCTTAATCTGAAGGGGTGTTTGTAAGTCCAAGCATCTTTATGAACTTTTCAAACTTTTCTCTTCCAAGTTCTTTGGTGAAGATGTCTATAATTTTCTCACTTGTGGAACAATGTATCAAATGGTTGGTATTTGGCCTCTACATGATGTCAAGTTAAATGGTACTTCATGTTGATGTGCTTTGTTCGATCATGGAATCTAGGATTCTTGATCAACTTGATTACAGAATTGTTGTGAATCAAAAGTGGAGTAACATTCACCCATTTCTCCTACAAATCCTCTAGTATCTTCCTAAGCCTTCACAATATCCTTTGTTACCTCTGTAGAAGCCACATACTTTGCCTCTGTAGTGACATCTGTTGGAACATGTTGTTTGTATGATCTCTAAGAGATAGTTGCTGATCCTAGACTCATGAGGTATCTTGAAGTAGACACTCCATTCTCCTTATTGTCATCAAAGTATAAATACGTATGCACAACTAGTTTGAAGTCCTCCACTTTAGAGTATTTGAGCCCAAAGTCTTGAGTTCCCTTCAAGTACCTTATAATTCTCTTGGCAACACACCAATGTCCTTCACAAGGTTTTTGCATAAACCTAGAATTGATCTCAACTGTAAATGAAATATTTATTCTAGTAGTAGTAAGGTAGATAAGGCTCCCCACAAGTTGTCTATATTTAGTTGCATCCTCAAATTCATTCTTTTTTTTTTATGTTAGCTTGAAATTTTGATCCATTGGAGTATAGAGAGGATTACAATCAACCATGCCAAATTTGTTCAAAAACTCTCCAATGTACTTCTTTTGGGAGATGAATACATACTTTGGATTTTGAGTTAATTCAATACCCAAGTAGTAGTGAAGATTTCCCATGTCTTTCATCTCAAAAACCTTCTTCAATTCTTTCTTTATGGATGCAATATATGCTTCACTATTCTATACTATCAAAATATCATCTACATACACTACAATATATACAATAAATTTTCCAACTTTCTTGACGAACAAAGTTGCATCATCTAGATTAAAATGATTGAAATCGATCTTCAAAAGATGCATAGTTATATTTTCATACCATGCGTGAGTTGCTTGCTTTAGACCATATAAATACTGGATGAGCTTGCACATACCTTATGTTCTTGACCCTTCACAACAAATCCTTCTAGTTGAGACATGTATATATTCTCTTTCAAATTTAGGAAGGTTGTCTTCACATCCATCTAATGAATCTTCGAACCATTTTCTTCTACAAAAGCCAAAAAAATGAACATTTTTCCATGGGGAATTTTTTTTCCTCATAGTCTGGTGGGCCTTGGAATAATAGCAAGAATGCTGCCCCTTCCTCAACTTGCTACTTTAATTATCAACCTGGGATTCATACAAACTTTAGAGGTCTTGTGCATTATATATGTATAAGACACCTATTTCATTCTTATGCACCTATTGAATGCTTATGCAATTATCTATTGGTTGGGACTTGTGATAGGTCTCATTCTAAATACTTGTCAGGGGAAAGAAACCAATTAAGCAGGAAAACTATAACTGAAAATGAACTGAATAAAAAAATGGAAATGAATGAGTATTTATCTAATATCACATATCGCTTATTATAAATCAAAATTCAAACAATAAAAATAAAACAATATTATCACATGGAGTATTTATCTAATATCACATATGAATTTCTATATGTCAAAATTCTTATTTAAATTTTAAAGAAATAGGATTATTAAAACAAAAATTAAAATCTCAAAGCTCTCAAATATATGTGGTACTTTCATATATTTTTTAATTTTTACACAAAGACATTTTAGTTATTTCATGAGTGAGTTGGTGTCAGAACACAGCTCACCGAAACAGGTATACAAGGCATTCTCTTCATATACATATTATATAATTATTGGAACAAAACGAGCAAAATCAATCGATTAATGTGTAATTGAGGCTGGCATTTTCTTATTAAGTCCTATCTGTCCCTTCTCCTAAAAATCCTGTCTTTTGTCCGAGTTGAAAATGATTTTTTTTATCTTCTTCGTGATAATGCATCCAATGCCTACTCTCTAAATTTACACTACCTAAATTTTGGACTGAACTACAAGCATCTCATTGAAAGCATTGTAAACTGCGCTATTTGCCTCACTCTATTGATACATATTGATTTTATTTCGGAAATAAAGAACAAAGCAGGAAAGCTTAGAATAAAACTAGTAATAAGTTGAAAAATTACTTTTAAGGCAATCCTGCAGAAAAGCAATAGAGGTAATGAATATATGGATATTTATTACTATTTTGATAAACTATTTCCTTTATATATATATATATATATAATTTAATTTAATTTAATTTAATTGAAATGTATAAGCATATTCAAATCTTTTGTTTTGCATGTAAAGTTATTTTTTGATTTTTAAAATTATATAATTTTTTTTTCATATATATAAATAAAAAGTCTAAATTCTAAACTATAAAACAAAATGTAATTTTTTTTTTTTTTTCAATATTTCAAAGTTAAACTCTTGCTGTAACTAGTTACCTGGGATAAGAAAGTATACAATCTTGCTTTAACTCTCTACTATATATATAAAAAGAAAAAGAAAAAATACATATCTGTGGTATTTTTCTTCTACAATAGTATTATATATATATTTTTTATATTTTAATTTTTTCAAATATTTTTTTTTTTTTATATCTTTGACAAGAAAGAAATATTATATTTGTCTTTTCTTGTTTTCCAAAGAGAATAATAGCTTGTTTAGGTCTTTTTCTTTTCAAGTTAGCTTCATCCTTAACCCTAGGGAATATTTTTGGGCTAATTTTGTGCTAGCTTGTTCCCTCACATCTCACATCTTTAAGAGTAGGTTTACACTTTTCCTCATAAAAAATATTTACTTTGGTGATTTTTATCTCTTTTCACTCTCTCATGGAATAATGGTTTACTCCTTTATAACTTGATTTTCTATTCAATTTATCATGGAATAATGGTTTACTCCTTTATAACTTGATTTTCTATTCAATTTATCTCTAGATAAATAAAACATATTAAAAATAATACTTACAAAAATATTCCTCTTCATAAATATTTATGATGATACAATTTTAGCATAACTCCAATTAGAATATTCACAAGTCTAATGACTCGTTAGGATGACCATCCAACAATAGGGAAAAAGAATGATCCTATTTCCTCTTTCAACCTTTCTTTTATATCATAATTGTGAATTGTCACATAAAACAAAGTTCCAACTTAATGAGAACCGTGACCTCAAAATGAGAACTCTAACCCAAAAATATCATATTTTTGGGTAAAAAACACCAAAATCAACCCCCAAATTAAAAAGCTTGCTATCAGTAACACCATTGTTTTAGGAGGTGGTTAAAATTACAACTTCTTGTACCTTGATTGAAATCACACCCTTGACATTATGAGCATAACCTACCTTGAAATTGACCCTTGAATAAAAAAATGATGCTATAAGTACCACCATTGTTTGACTCATAAATCTAAATTTATTATCACTTGATAATTGATTTACTAATTAATTTTAATTTTTTAATAATTTACATTAAGAAAATAATTACATTGGAAAAACAATACATCCCTAAACAAATTCTTAATTAAATAGAAAAAAAACTTAAACCATTTAAAAAAACCAAATTTTTATTAAAAAAACAAAAAAAATCCATTTTTTTTTTTTAATCACAAAATTCAAAATTAATTAATTTTTTTATAAAAATATTAACAATTAAAACGCGTTTAGGCAAGTTTTTTTGAGGTAAGAAACAAGTAAATCTTTAAACACATAAAGCAAGAATTTCAGAAAAAGCTTGACGAAATAAATTGAAACAAGTAGATCTTTAAACACATAAGGCAATAATATTTGAAAAAGCTTGACTAAATAAATTTGTCTACAATCTTTAAACATATTTGCCTGTGCCCAGTAAACCAAAGTCAAACAAAGTGTTCACTTGGTAATTCTTTATCATAGTAACTCTTAAAAATCTAAATTTAAGAAATAAAAAAAAAAAAAAAAAAAAAATATAATTTCAAGCTGAGATAAGAACAAATTCTCATGAGTTTTATAGTGAAACTGGGCGTTGATCAATTATTTCTAAAACGCCATAGGATGAAAGTGTGTGTCAACTTTGTGACACTAAGAAGGTTGAAGATGAAAAACACTTTCTCTTAGATTGTCCAGCCTATATTAGATCTCATTTTCAAAATATTTATCACACTACCAACCTTCCTAACCTCTTAACTCAAGTAAAGTATGGTGATCTTGGAAAACTTCTCTTAATGCTTTTTTAGTACAGAAACAAAATTCTAAAAAATCACAAATAATCACTTATCCTCTTAAGATCTGATA
>SNQJ01S0008483.1:0-15646 GCA_010110895.2 Picea sitchensis | reverse complement strand
TAAGAAATCAAAAGTTAAAAAAAAAAAAAAAAAAAAAGTTAAATTATAAGGCAAAGGAATTCACGCTTAGACTGTAGATTAGAGGAAATATGGCCTGGAGTTCAATGCACATTCTTGTCCAGGGCTTTAATCTTAGGGTAATATTCTCTTCTCCTCCTGCCTAGCCCCGCGGGAGGTTGAAAATGTTGGTGTTGGGGACTCTCTAGTCCCTCGACGTCAACACATACGACATTTATTTTCATCACATAGCCATTCGACATATGATGAACATATGAAATTTATGTTCATCACATTTTTTACTTAAATGACCTGTTATTGCAATGTGATGAACATAAACCTCTCATCCCAATATCCCTGTCATCGTCAATATGTGACAAACAATATATTGTCGTCGCAATGTGATGAAAATAGCCCCCTCATTGCAATGTGATGAAAATATCCTATCATCATATTGTGATGAAAATATCTTTTCATCGCAATCTGATGAACTTATCCCCTCCCTTTCAATGTCACGAAAATAACCATATTTTCACAATATGACGAACATAGCCTCGTCATCAGAGTGCCATCAACATAGCTTCACTATCACAATGTTACGTGAATATCATGTCATCATAATGTGACAAAAACTTCCAAATTTCACTATCTGAACGTCATCTGTAGTCTTGGTCAACTATGGTCATGGCCAACCATGGTCGCATATGGATAACAAATCTCAAACATGGTTAAACATTTTCAACCATGGTCAACCACAGTCAACCATGGTCATGGTCAACCATAGTGAAGGTCATCCATAGTGAACGTCAACCATAGTGAAGGTCTGCAGAAGTTAACCACGGTGAATGTCTATGGAAGTTAACCATGGTCATGGTCAACCATAATTAACCATGTCAACCATAGTGAATCTTTCCTTCCCAAATTCAATAAATTTCTACCAAAGTTAACCATGATCATGGCCAACCATAGTCAAGCATGGTCATTGTAAATTAATGTATTATTTTCATCACATATCCATTCAACATATGATGAACATACACCATTTATGTTCATCACATTTCCACTTTTTACTTAAATGATTTGTCATTGCAATGTGATGAACATAAACCCCCCGTCCCAATATATGTGTCGTCGTCAATATGTGACAAACAATATACTATCGTCACAATGTGATGAACATATCCCCGTCATTGCAATGTGATGCAAATATCTTGTCATCATATTGTGATGCAAATATCTTGTCGTCGCAATCTGACAAAATTAGTCCCTCCCTTGCAATGTCACGAAAATAACCATATTGTCACGATATGACGAACATAGCCTCGTCATCACAATGTCATCAACATAGCTTCATTGTCACAATGTTACGTGAATATCATGTCGTCATAATGTGACAAACACTTCCAAATTTCACTATCTGAATGTCATCCGTAGTCTTGGTCAACTATGGTCATGGCCATCCATGGTCGTCTATGGACAACAACTGTCAAACATGGTTAACCATTGTCAACCACAGTCAACCATGGTCATGGTCAACCAAGGTCAACCATAGTGAAGGTCATCCATAGTGAACATGAACCATAGTGAAGGTCTATGGAAGTTAACCATGGTCATGGTCAACCATAATTAACTATGTCAACCATAGTGAACCTTTCCTTCCCAAGATCAACAAAGTTCTACCAAAGTTAACCATGATCATGGCCAACCATAGTCAAGCATGGTCGTTATAAATTATTGTATTAATGTATTAGTACTTTACTATTGTATTACTAATATATTAATGTATTATTACTTTAATAATGTATTTATTAAGGTATTAATACTTTAATAATATATTACTAAATGTTTGATACCTTTTTAATGTATCAATTCTTTAAAATTAATGTTTTAATATCAATATTTATGTTTTAATATAAACATAAATATTAATATTTAAGTGTATTAGTAATATTAATAAATACATTATTAATAATGTATTTAATGTATAAAATAATTAATGTATTAATGTATAAATTAATTAATATGCTACATTAAGTTACATTAATAATAATGTATTTAATGTATAAATTAATTAATGTATTAATGTATAAATTAATTAATATTTTATATTACTTTAATAATGCATTACTAATGAATACCTTACTGGAAACACTCTAGGGTTTGGGCTCCTCAGCTCCCTGCTACTCCCTTCCACCGACCCCGAAGGGGAAAAACATGATCCCAAATGGAGAGGGGTCGCGAGGCACTTCCTACCGCAAGGTCATGGCGCAAGAACCTTATGGTGGGGGTTTCCTTCGGCACCAGACCAACGTTCGCAAATCTTCTTCAAAGGTGCTTCTAAAGGAAAAGAAATGGAGATTGACACTGGACCTGTTCCAACAAAAACAACATGTCCTTGGGAACCTGGAAAATGCATACCTCGGGCACCGCTAGCACCAAAATATGTGATCAACACACCCTGCATTGAAGAACAGAAACAATACATGAGGGACTACGTGTTGGTGGGAAAATTCCTAGGTTTATGCCCCTCTGAAAACTAGCTCGTCAAATGGATACACCATTGGTGGAAACCTAAAGGACATTATGACCTACAACTAGGCTCCAAGGGCTTCTTTACCATCATTTTTCACAACCTAGAAGATCGAAATCACATATTTGATGAGGGGCCTTATTTCTTCAATTCAACTGGCCTCTTCCTACGCTTTTGGATAGAGAAGTTTAGCCCATAAAAATAAGACTTTGCACATGCCTCGGTTTGGATCTGTCTATACTCCCTACCACATGAGTTCTGACTAAAAGAGCTATTTGCAGGCATAGGAAATACCATTGGGGCCTACGTCAAATCCTCAGAGGCGATTAAGCAGAGAAGGTATACCTCTTACTCTTGCATTTGTGTCTATCTCAACATCTTGAAGCCCCTCCTAGGCTCCATAGCCCTCATATTATGGAAGATATATGAGCATCGTTCTTGATTTTGACAATATTTATTTTGTTTATTGTCTCCTTTCATGTCTCATTAGTTAAGCCAGGCCTCTAAATTTCTAACACACAACCTTTTTTGTATTTGTAGTGACTAATATTCATATTAAAAGAAACAAAATGAAGCCTATCATTACTTAACTTTAACAATTTATGTTTATATTCTAAATATCTAATCATAACTTTGAATTACAAAAAGAGAAATCTAATTTCAATGAAAAGGATGATATAAAGGTACTTATACTTAATTTAAAGATATGAAATTAAAAAAATAAAATAAAAATTTATTTTAAGTTTTATTAGAAATAGTGCAAGCCTAAATTAAAATAAATAAATTGTTTAAAATGTTTTTTTTCTTATTTCAGATTAAATTCCCAAAATAAATTGTTTAAAATGTTTTTTTTCTTATTTCAGATTAAATTCCCTTGGGGGATTAATACTTACATAGCAGATTTTCCCTGGTTGATCATTTTCCTTTCATTATTGGGTAGACTTTTGTTTTCTAAATTGTGAATGGGCGAAGTTATAGCTGGTTGGTTGGCATAATTTGCCTTCAACAAATATAAAAAATAATTAGTAAACAAAGAAGTTACAAAATCTATTGAAAAGGCTATGAATTCAAATTATACAAACAAACATTAATTGAAAAAACAAACGTTGATGCCATGGATAAACTATAAACCTATAATTTATATATCCAAATATTATCTAATAACTTCTCTAATGTCAAATAAAAATTTGAATTAAATTAATAATTAAAAATATGATAGAATTGAAACTCATCTAACAAAACAAAAAATATTAGTAAAAAAAAGATATTAAAACAAATACAGAGATCCAATAAATAGAATAATGAATCGAATCTATGAATATATATAATAGAATAATGAATCGAATCTATGAATATATAGAGGAAAGCTTCTCCACAATATATTCAACAATGTAATATGATTTTATTCATTAATAAATATGAATTATTTGAAATGAGAGCTAATAACTCTATTTCAAAAAAATGTATTAAAGTCCTTACTTGTATTCACGTTATTTTTATTGAGAAATTAGGTCCATATTTACTTAATCAACTTTAACTATATTAATTATATATTTAAAAATTTACTTAATAAGAATGATCTTGTATTAATATTAATAAATTAAAAATTAAAATGATGATGGAAATGATTATTAACATCCACTAAGACTAAATTGGTCTATCAAACCTTAAGAGGGTAAGTGATTACTTGTGATTCTTTAAAATTTTGTTTCTGTGCTCGAAAAGCATTAAGAGAAGCTTTCCAAGATCACCATACTTTTGTTGAGTTAAGATGTTAGGAAGGTTGGTAGTGTGACAAATATTTTGAAAATGATATCTAATTTGGGTATAGGCTAGACAATCTAAAAGAAAGTGTTTTTCATCTTCAACCTTCTTAGTATCACAAAGGTGACAGACTCTTTCATCCCATGGCGTTTTAGGAATTGACCAATGCCCAGTTTCACTATGGAGCTCGTGAGAATTTGTTCTTATCTTAACAATGCTTATTTTTTTCTTTACACTTGGCAAAATAGATAAATAATTTTGATCTTCTAGATTAGGGTTGATTACATCTTTAGAATACCTTAATTTTCTTTTTTCCTCTAACTCTTTATCACACCACATTTTCTCTTTAAATTTTGATTTGATGTTTTTTTTAATAGTATTTTTTTTCTGCAAAATGGTTTCTTCCACGATTCCCCAATAGTTTAGCCAAGACTGGGCGTCTTTATGCCATCCTCGCTTGAGTCGATGGTGGTTATGACTTGATTTTGAAGCAATTTTAGGTAGCCTCTTGTCTTCCATGTTGTTTAACTTGTTCTTATACATTAGGTATCTAGTCATAGCCATGCTCTCAATGAGGGAGAGGCTTGTTTCTAAGAGGAGGATTGGATAGGGCGTATTTCCTTTAATTTTGAGATTATAGGTTATAAAATTATTTTGTATTTGCTCTATCTTTCTCCAGGATTCACGAGATATACTACAACCCCAGACTTCACATCCATAAAGAATAACATGTGTAACAAGAGTCTCAAAGAGGACTTTTTTCTTATCCCAACTCCAAAGATCAATTGTTTTACAATTGTTTTCAAGCTCATAATAAGCTTTCTATCCCCCAATGATCATTTTCTCAATGCTATAATTCCAATTGAGAATGTGGTGAATATCAATTCCAAGTTATTTTTATGAAGTCACTTCCTCCAAGTTGTTGTTGTCATATACAAAGGTATCACAAGAGATCTTATTGGATTTAATAATCATGACCTTAGTCTTATCAGTATTAACAGTCATACCCATATTGGAGCAAAAATCCTTGAGGATTCCATTAAGCCCTAATATTGGCTCATTACCCCTTAATTGGGGCATATTAGATTAGTAATGTTATTTTATTTATGTCAGCTTTAGGCCATTAGTTGTAATTATACCTCCTAGTCTCCTATATATACCAAGGAGACATTTTCATTTTGAATCATCTTGTACTTGAACATTTAAGTGGGGTAAAAGGAGGTTCCCCTCGAAGTGGAATGTTATTATCCCGAAATTATCTTTTTCAAAGTTGGTACTTTTCCGGTTTTTCTATACTTATTGATATTTGGTTCTTAACATGGTATCGAGGCTCAAAGGTCTTCTTTACTTTATCTGTGACTTATATAGCATTTTGATATAATGTTTTCCTCACAATGTTTTAGAAGGAGCGGCTTGGAGGATATTTAGTGAAATAGCGGATCAATGCGTTGGGTTCAAATTTAAGCTCACGAGGCCTTATAATTTCGGGCTAGTTTGTACAAGATAGGGTTATGGAATCATCTGAAACTGAGACATTGCACTTAATTTTTCTATAAAATGTTACTGCGTAATGTTTCAAACCCTGAACTCAAGACTCACATAAATTTGTGGTATCTATGGTAAAATGTTCAAATTCTGGGTCATCTTAAATTTGTAGATACACCTTTGTAAGATAGGCTATGTGACTAGTCCTATTTGCTAGTCTCGAAGGTGTTCAGGTAAAACAATCATAACCTCTTCCTAGAGTATCAAATTACTGCATGGGACTAGTTTCATTGGATGGAGTGGGCGGTCGGTAGTATTTTTTGATGCAGAGTTTCAGAATTTTATATCAATTATTTTTGTGTGGGGCATGCTATACAAATTGAGATTGCACGGAAAGACCACAAAATCGACAAGTTATTGGGAGGTACCATAAATTCCATAAAAACATCAATTTTGATCCAGGACATGTGGCATTAGGAAGAAATATGGAGAGAGAACTACATAAAGAGATTTCATACCCATAAGGGCTGAAACATTGGATATACAATAGAAGAAACATTGTCCTAGCCAGAACCACCCCTCAAAATCCAAGGTTCAAAAGTGATAGCAGCCAACATGCCACCCAAAGGGAACTTCTACACACCAGGCCAAAGCCTCAGGACAATCCTACTTGGACTCTTGATGAAGGTGAAAATCGTAGGACATAAATGATTTACAAAGAATATAGTAACAACCTGAGATGGAAGCTAAGTTGGAGGCAAAGATGGATGGTTTAAAGAGGAGATCATGGAAGTATTGAAAAAATTATATGAGAGAAGACACACGAAAGTGAAAATGCATCCCATGAAATTCATGATGGGACACAAGGAAGGTGAATCAAGAATGGAGAAACTCCAACTTGGGGTTAAAGACCAGCTTCCCCATTCCTAAGATTGATATGAGGGAAGTTTGATGGCAAGGACTAATCATGGATACTTTGGATGGAGTAATTCTTTGATCTACATAGCAGACCACCTTGCACAAAAGATGCGCATTTCTTCTCTTTTATATTTAGAACCTAATCAATTTGTATGAATTTGCTCGATGTCTTTGTTCTCACAAATCCCTCGTCACTTTGGACATTTTACTTGAGAAATGATAGCACACTATGAGGATACAAGGAGCAATACCTTCTTTAGCCAAATGATAAGTCTCAAGCAAAAGAGTTCAGTTACCGAACACATTGAGAAATTCCAAAGATTTGAATATAAAGGTAACGATATTCCAGGATGAGAACAGTTGATGTATTCATAGGAACTTTAAAAAGGATAACATTCAACATGAGGTTCTGCTTTGGGAACCCAAATAGTGGAGGGAATGTCTGCATTCCAAGGTGGCAAGGGAAATGTTGAAAGTAAAATTTGGCTATGGCTACTAGGAAGGGATGATCCAGCCTATAGAGAACAACGTGCTCCTTCTTATAAAACACGCCTGACCTAGGGTTGACACCTCAACAATTGGAGGAAAGAAAGAGCACAAGGTTTATGCTTTAATTGTGATAGGTGCAATTAAGGGACATAGAGTGTGGTGAGAAGAAATTATTCTACATAGATTGTGAAGGAAGAAGAAGAACTACAAATAGAACCATCTCAATATGAAAATGTAAAAGAAATTTCTAAATACGAAGGGTTGAAACTCCATTTATAGTGTAATGCATTGGATGGATGCTTCTCCTCAAACCTCTGAATCCCGAGAAGGATACATCAAAAGAAAAGGTAATAGTCCTAACTGATTAAAGGCGATCTGTTCAAATTCACTATAAATTAGCCAAGCTCTCAATTGCTTTGCTTCTAGTGAGAGTTTCCGGTAATATGATTGCAATGGAGGAACTATCAATTGCTCAAAATGCAATAAGATCAATCTTACTATGGGGGAATATGTAATGAATAGTCCAATGATTTCTATATACCCCATAGATTGAATTGCAGATGTTGTACTAGGAATCCAATGGTTACAATCATTAGAAACAATGGTTTAATTTTCAAGAACTTTTCATGAAATTTTTGGATTTGGAAGGAAAGAGAATTGAGTTAAGAGGTATCACCGGGGAAACCGATAAGGTGATAATCTCTAATGGAAAGACACAATTATTGAAAAAGAGGGGCATCAAGGCGTTATTGCACAACTATATACTAGATGTTTGACATTAAGCCATCTATTCCTCAAAGATATCAAGGATCGTGATAAGAATTCCAAAGTATTTGAAAGGTAGACACCCAAGGTCTTCCACTTTAATCAAAATCATGATCCTTGAGAATTTACTAATTCTAGAGGTGTTCCTCCTAACATTAGACCATACAAATATATTGAGAAGGAGGCTGAAATTGAGTGCATGGTTAGGAAGAAATGTTAGAGGTAGCATTATTAGACCTAGCCAAGTTCTTACTATGCACCGGTGAAGTAATGGTATTCAAGAAAAGATAGCTCATGGCCTATGTGTGCAGATTATAGAGAGCTCGGCAGGGTCTATTAAGATAAGTTTCCCATTCTCTTCATTATTGAATTGTTAGATGAAATGCGTGAACGTCTATTTCACAAAGGTGGATGTATTTGGGGTATCATCAGTCCCAGAATGAAGGAAGAAGATAATCCAAAAACAACATTCCAAACTCATAGAGGCCATTATGAATTTTGGTCGTGCCACCTTTTGGCCTTTACAAATGCACCTTCCCACATTCAAGGGTTGATGAATTTCTATTTCAAGCCCTTCCTTAGAAAATTTGTGTTAGTATTTTTTTATGATATACTAATCTATAGAAAGTCTTGGGAGGAGGATCATGTGTGTTGACAAAGGTGCTACAACTACTAAAGGAGAAACAACTATACTTGAGTGGCTCATCAACTCTTTCTTTTTGGAGTAAAGGAGGTAGAATGTTTGGGTCATATTATATCTCGAAGAGATGTCAAGGTGAATACGACAAGATTAAGGCCATATGATAGATGAATTAGATTAGAAAACATTGAAGAAGAATATTAGAGGGGATTTTGGGTTTGTGAGTTACCACATGAAGTTTGTTTGGAACTATGGAAGGAGCAGCATCACCTTTAACAACACTAACTAGGAAGGATGTATTTTCATGGACTCTAGAGGCAACTAAAGCTTTGAACAACTTAAAGGGTGATGTGCAAAGCTCACAGTAATTCACTCTAGACTTCACAAAAACCCCTTTTATTGTGGAATGGCGTTTTCGGGAAATGGAGGTGGTGTTGTCCTAATGCAAGAAGAGGAAGGCCCTTGGCATGAAGTTGACCACTCAAGAGGGTACCTTGTTTGAGAGAGAGTATTTGGCAATACTACATGCATTTAGAGTAATTTGTCCCTTACCATAGGTAGGCACTCAAGGTCAAAGCAGTCCTGGTGTTAGTCTTAAATACTTCTTGGAACAAAAGAATATCTTGGAAGGAGCAACAAAAATGGGTAACAAGATATTGGGTTATGATTTTGAAATGCGTCTATAAAGGGGAAAAGAAAAAATGTTGTGGGGATGCAACCCTCAAGGGCAGGATGAATATTTGAGGCCTTTCTCTATGCCACCTATCGATCATCCAACCTCATTGGATAAGAGCAAGGGATGAATGGAAAAATGGCGAAAAAGTGTGGACTCTCATTAGAAGGTTGTAGGATTCTAGTTATGGAATGTTTACAGCGGAAAAATGATTCACTATGGTACAAAGATAAGCTTATATTTATGTAAGAACTCTAACTCAAACAAATGGTACTATTGGAATTGCACACCTCTCCGGTAGGAGGGCACTCGAGGATTTTTTGAAAACCTACCATGTAAGTCAGAAGGATTTTTTTTGGATGGCCTTAAAACTGATGTTCAAAGTTTGTGGAAGGAATTGTTTACGGTTTGCCAACAAAATAAGGTGGAAACAATTAGATCCCGAGGTCTTTTTACAGCCATTATCCATCCCAGTGTTGGGGGGAGGTTCCATGGATTTCATCACAGGGTTAGCAGAGTCTGAAGGAAAGAGTGTCATCATGGTGATTGTTTGCGATAGACTGACCAGAATGCAGCACACTTTTGTGCACTCTCTCATCCCTTCAAAGCTAGAGTACAATTACCATTCATGGGAGCGGTTCAAAGCATGGTAGCCAAAGATTATCAAGTGACGAGATCCCATCTTCCTTTGGACATTTTGGGAAAAAGTGTTTTCTTGTTTGGGTACTCAATTGGCTCATAAGCTCATCTATCATCCTCAATCAGATGGACAAGCCGAGATAGTGAAAAATAATAGAGAGCTACCTTACAGTTGCTTTGTCTCTAATAAACAAACATAATGGTTCAAATGGCTACCATAAACCGAATGGTGGTATAACACTTCCTTTCATACTATAACAAAAATGACACCATTTTATGGCACTTTATGGATACCACCCTCCTTCCATCACTTCTTCTCTAAAATAAAAATCTAAAGGTTCAAGAAATTGGAAGATCCCTTCGAGAATCAACAACAAGTTCTCCAAATCTTAAAAGGACAGCACGACCATGGAACAAAATTGTATGAAACAACAAGAAAATCAACATCATTAGTGAAGAGGGTTTTGAAGTAGGGGAGTTGGGTGTTTTTAAGACTACAACCATAAGCAGCAGATGTCCTCAAGCCAAGCCAAGAAGGGATAATAGAATTATCACAAAGTCGCACATGGCCCACATATAAGGTGTTGCAAAGATTGGTACTATGGCATACAAATTGGGTTACTTTTGCATCTTCCCGAGTACAATTTTCATGTTTCACATACTTTAAAAGAAGGTTATAGGTACGACAAGATCAGTTCAAACTACTGTTGCTAGAACTTGACAGGAAGGGAAAAAATCATGGCCGAACTGAATCCATCACTAAACAAAAATTTACCCGGTGAGGAGTATATCCATTTTAGAGTATCTCATTGATATGGGAGAGCGATTCCACTTCAGGAGAGATGAGTCTTTTATACACGAAACATCGAGAGTTACTCAGGATGAACACCCGAGCAGCACTGATCTCAAGGGAGGCATGTTAAAGCTAATATTGTCTTACACTAATTGGGGCATATTAGATTAGTAATGTTATTTTATTTATATGGAAACAGGCCATTAGTTGTAATTATACCTCTATTATCCTATATATACCAAGGAGACATTTTTCATTTTGAATCATCTTGTACTTGAAAATTCAAATTGGGGTAAAGAGGTTTCCCCTGAAGGCTTATTATAGGGGTATCTCTTTCAAAGTGTTGAGTACTTTTTTGTGGTTTTCTATACTATATTGATATTTGGTTCTTAACGAGATTCTTAGTTGGTTTTCAAGATCATGGGGACTCCTTCGGTAAGGCCAAATATCATTGGCATAAAGAAGAAGATTGATGACTGCTCTGATTGAAAGTAGGGCCGACACAACTTGTTTTTTCCAAACAATCTTCTAATTTGTCAATGTACATGCCAAAAAGGGGTGGGGACAAGGGACAACCTTGTTTGACTCACGATATTAGGTTAATCTCTTTAGACTGGCCTGAGTGTTTTTGAAGCGGTCAAATAGCATTTATCCATACTTGCAGCAACCCTCAACTTTCGAAAGGCATATTTAACCTATTCAATTTTTCTAGGAACCATGTCAAAAGCTTTTCTAAGTCAACAAAACAACAAAAATATTGGTTTTAGTGACCCAATAGAACTCCCTCATGGCCGTCCCTAAAGGTAACAAGATGGTCCACACCCAGGTTGAATGATGGCATCTCATAAAATCGGCCTGGCCTTTATCTTTTTTACCGTGAATTTCTAGCCAAGGCTAATCTTCTTTCAAGAATGATTCCCTTAGTCTTGCTTCAAATTAAATCACTAATGGTCCTGTAAATTAGGGAATGTTTCCCTGTCTTGCATTTAAAATGAGAACAGTAGGCTTTTAAGTCCAGGTTTACAGGAGGCCTTTGTTGTAGAACAGGCATGTGAGAGGACGGATGAGCCTCAGATTTCCAAGGCCTATGTTGGTATCTTCAATGTTAGCCGAATTTTGAGCAGCAATGGGAACTCCTATAATGAAAAGAGCTTTGTTTCCAGCTGGCGAATGGTGGATGAGTTATTCCATGGTGAGGAACTCATGAGATTTTGGGTAGGGAATTTACAATTACATGAGGATACTCATTATTTTCCTTTGAAGTGTTGTGTTTAGAATAGAGCTTTACCTTGGGATCAGCATGGATTTGTGAGAGATTTGCTCGCACCTTTTCATTGATATAGTATGTTTTTCCTTTTAATTAGGAGTTTGTACAGCTGATCTTATGCTCAATTTTAAAGGAACCATTAGAAACATCCTAATGGTTTCTACAGAAATTTCTTTTCCTTGCCAGGGTTGGGAATGGATTTCTATTATTCTTTTTGCATGACACCTCAGAAGAGAACTTGTTAATAGAAGTGGAAGGGTGGATTTGAATAAAATTATGATAGAGTTCTTCAAATGTTGGTATAGGACGGGAGAGTTTAATTTTACTATTTAAATCCTTTAAGAAAATCTCAACTTAAATTTTGTCAAAGCAAAATTCCTTTGATTAATCAAAAATTCTCTTCAATGGTGTTCCTATGCATGAAACATTTAGAGTTAGGGTTAAGGTTTGTAGGTTAGGTGAATATAATGGTCATTTGAAAGGTCAAAGTTGTTATTTGGTTGGAAGCTTGAGGATGTGATATAGGATATCACATAATCTACAATACTACTACCTAATACAATTACAAAGTCATTTGGTTTGAGTTTGACCACTTCATTACTCAATACCAAACAAATTCAGGTCTTGAGAGCCTCTGAGCTTGATAACTCGGTACCAATACAAATTCTCAATTAGGTCTTAGGAGCTTCTTTTGTAGCTATTAAGATGGTGAGTCCTCATCAGACTGAGTTATAGGTTAGTCCATTACTTCAAGAGGTAACTTGTTTAGTTAGGTCTTGGCATTAAAGTCTCTGAAAGGAGGATATTGCGCTATTTTCAAGGTATAAATGTGTTCTAAATTATTATAGGGATAGTTTTTATCAAGATTATTTTTCTCATAAAAGGAAGTGAAATTAATAGACTTTTGAAATAACAAATTGATATATACATCTTCTTAAATTTGAATTAAATTTTGTAATCCTTGTAGATTCAGAGGTTAAATCTTATGAGGACGAGGATGTGAGGAGAATGCTCTTTCTAATATGACAAGCTATGCCTCCTATCCCACCTCTATGGTGGGATTTTGTTCCTTAATGGAGTACAGGGTAGTCTTTGGCCTTTGGGGACCTTGGACTCCTCGTGCTCCCAAGTTTTAGCTAGACATATAATATCAATATCACTCGAGATCCATCATGGGATGCCACTTAGAGCTAATTCAAAAAAGGATCCACAGGTGTTGTTCCTATTATTATTGTCAGCTACAAGTCTCTGTATCCCTAATAGCACAATTTGTAATTATTGCCCATTTTCCTTCTTTCTGGATTATTTTGCAGAGACTTTACTTCATATTCAGTGGCCTTACGGGGAATGGGGTGCTGGGCATAAATATTCGACCCTTTTAAAATCTAGGAGATTTACTAAGTATGCTATATTTATGGTCATTACAACTTAGTTTGACACGGATCAACCTATATTTATGATCAATTATTTTTCCCAACCTCTTTTGGCTATGAGAATTAGGATGTAGTATCAATTTGTGATTTATTTTTGAATACCTCCTTGACTATTGTTAGTGTGTCCTCCTCTTATTTGTTCTTTTGCCAGAGTACTTTGGTTTGAAACCTTTGTTCACTCATGGTCCAACAAGTTAGCTTATTCATTTCCCTCTTTGATGGGTTTGATATCCAATTTTTTCCATAATGCAGGGTCAAATTGTTGGTTGGTTTTCCTTTTTGGTGCAAGTTTTCTTCTAACAAATTCCTATCTCTCAAGTTGTGGTTTCTTCAACCCCTCCTTCTTGGTTTGATTGTTTGTGTTTTCCATTTCTTGAATTATATCCTTCATTGTTTCCAATTCACTCTTCTTGGGGCCTAAAGTCTATTCTCCTATTTGAGTTTGAATGGTATCTTTAATTTTTTATCAATCATCGCTTGTAGATCTATTTGGAGTTTTATGTTTCTTTCTTTACTCCTTTTTCTAATGTTTCTAACTCTATTTGGTTTTTGGCGTCTCTCTTCTCTTATTTTTTTCTACTAATTCCATATAATCATAAAGGATCTCTAGAGTGATTTGGGGGGGGCTCCCCCTATTAGGATGAGTTTTGGAATAGGTGGTGGAATCATCATATTGAAAAGAAGAAAGATGTAATAATTATTATTATGGATTGAATTTATCTCAAATCAACTTTTTACTTATAAAACTTAAAATAAATAAAAATAAAATATATATTTAAATCTCTTTACTTAAAATTAAAATTGAATCAAGTTAAAAAGTGACTCACCTCATTTAGATGTCCAATTGCTCAACCTATTGAAGAGAGACAAAAAAATAATTTCCAAAAGCCTACAGGATAAGTCACGGAGACTACAGAGATTATTCTAGGTTAAAAAGGTAAAAGGCAAAGAAAGAGTATTATTCTAGTTCAGCCTTAAAGTAGTATTCTTAATAGTAGAGAGTAGATGACCACCATTCAAAGTGTGTGGAGATAAATAATTTCAAAGCCTTATATAAAATCTTATAAAATAAAATATATCCTTCCATTTATATATATATATATATATATATATTAAGAATCTCAAAGTTTTTTGCTCAATATGGGTATGATTGTTAATCTTGATAAGACTAAGGTCATGATTATTAAAATCAATAAGATCCCTTATGATACCTTGGTACATATGACAGTAACAACTTGGAGGAAGTGACTTCCTTACAAATATCTTGGAATTGATATTCACCCTGAAACTTAAAATTTAGGTTATAGCATTGAGAAAGGATTATTGGGGATGGAAAACTTATTATGGAGAGCAGAAACAATTGTAAATCAGTGAACTTTGGAGTCCCGGGGATAAGAAAAACTCCTCTTTGAGACTCTTGTTACACCTGTTATTCTTTATGGATGTGAAGTGCAGGGGTTGTAGTATCTCTTGTGAATCTTGGAGAAAGTTAGAGAAAATACAAAGGAATTTTATAAGACATAATCTCAAAATTAAAGGAAATACAGCCTACATTGAGAAAAGGATTATTGGGGGATGGAAAGCTTATTATGGGCTTGAAAACAATTGTAAATCAGCTGAACTTTGGAGTCGGGATAAGAAGAAACTCCTCTTTGAGACTCTTGTTACACCTGTTATTCTTTATGGATGTGAAGTCTGGGGCTGTAGTATCTCTCGTGAATCTTGGAGAAAGTTAGAGAAAATACAAAAGAATTTTATAACCTATAATCTCAAAATTAAAGGAAATACGCCCTATCCCATCCTCCTCGTAGAAACAAGCCTCTCCCTCATTGAGAGCATGGCTATGAATATATACATAATGTATAAGAACAAGTTAAACAACATGGAAGACAAGAGGCTACCTAAAATTTCTTCCAAATCAAGTCATAACCACCATCGATGATCTGAAAATAGAAGGCTGACTTGTTATGCTATGCAATCACCCTCTACTTCATGAAAATAAACTTTACAGGACCTTGCTTCATGTGTTAAAATATGCAATATAAACTTATGTGTTAAGTTCATGCTTCTTCCTTTAAATGTTTATGTGTGAGGATATGTTCTTTTAGAAGGTTAAATATGTACTTGCAATAAATACACAACAACATAACTTGCAGCAAATAAACCATCAAACTCAGAACAATCACAACATGATAAAGGAGTTCACCCCCCTCCGGGCTACATCTCCTTGAGCCTCCATCAATGGACTTGGCT